>JAAGKR010001927.1:75126-108900 GCA_011419295.1 Clarias macrocephalus
GTACTACAAAAATATCTTTATAAATATCACACAAATATAACGGATTATATTATATTATAGACATGCAGTCAAGTCAAGTCAAGTCAAGTCAATTTTATTTATATAGCGCTTTTAACAATTGACATTGTCGCAAAGCAGCTTTACACAATAAAAAGAAGTAAGTCTGTATGCAATGTGTATGAATCAAAATGATAATGATGCAGTCATGCAGAAAACCCGAGTCGTCCATTCCCTGCTGAACACAACAGGTTTATTTAAAGCTGAACTCGTTTGCGTCCATAACTGATGACCGCGATTAACATGTTTAACATGCAGAATTTAATAGTGAGGAATAAAACATGCAGACTGATGGCACTGCCTTGAGGTTAGGCCTGAGGTAAACTTATAAATAAATATTAATTGGATATTTAATTCTTTGGGTACATGTCCATGTTTTTTGGTTGTTTTTGGTTGCTTCTATGACCAATAATAATAATGATGATAATAATAATAATATGAGAATTTGATGAGTTTGTGACTCTTTTTTTGCGATGTCATTCCCATATTCAGACAGCCATAAATTTTACATGCTTTAAAAGGGTTAATGTGTGGGAACTCTGAGCTAGCTCTTGTGAAGTGTGAACTTTCTCAACAATGTTAACAGACGACTCTGAGTCGAGGTAAAAGGGTGTATTTGTTTTATGTTCTAAAAACGCTTGGAGTAGAAAAATGCCAAGTTGCTGAGACATAAGCCTGAAGCGTTGAAATAGAAAAAGTGAACCCACCCTGTTTTAAATAGATGTTTTTAACGTTATGAAACAGCTTTGAAACGAGTTTTGTCCTGGAACCAGCATCGAAGTCAACCCGTTAAGCAAAACTTTTTTTTTTTCGTCAGATGGGTTTATGGGTACTGTTCAGGAATTTTCAGGACAGCGGCCTTGACTTCGTTCCTGTATGAAACATTTTTTAAAAAGTTGAATCATGCGTTAAAAATCTGCCTTTAATTTTTTTGGGGGGATTTTTCCCCGATTTTCTCCCTAATTTAGTCGTGTCCAATTCCTCCCTGTCACTAGGGGGCTCCCAGACTAAGGCTACATCTTTTCGAACTGCTCGCTCACGCACCGTTGGGGGCGGCGTAACACACTCGGAGGACGGCGCTATCCGCTCCCTCCGCTGCACGAGCTCACAGACGCCCCTGACTGGCTGTAGAGCCGTGATTAATGTGGGAGCACTAAGTACCTCTCATCCCTCCCCTCCGAGAGAGCTCGGCCAATCAGCTCTCTCTAGACCTCCGGCTGCGAGAGGTTACAGCACCACCCGGGATTCGAACTAGCGATCTCCGGATGATAGGACTGCGCCACTCGGAGGCCGCCTAGTTTTATTTATGAGACTTATTTGTTTTTGTTATTGGATATATTAAAAAATATCAATTGTAAGAATGAATGTTTATAAATGTAAATTTCTAAATACTGTTTAGTGTGTGTTTTACAATAACTTGTATAAAAAGTCTGATCATAAATTAAAAGTCGGTCCGATTTAAAAATATTTTAATAGTTTCTGCTCAGTCGCGTTTATAGTTGGATAAAATTAAATAAAATTCATCTCATAATACTGCCTAGGTTGTGCTGAAAGAAAGAATACAAGACATTGTATACTGTACATCTCTAAGCCTTAGTATGATCTTTAAAACATAGTAATGCAAAAATACCCTAAAAAATGCTTTGAGCTCTAAGGGTTAAAGAAATTCCTGCTTGGGAGAAGTGCAGGCAATTAACAGATTACAACATAATTAGTAGGAATGGGAATCATCAGGAGCCAGGCAATATATCACAATTACAATAATTTTCTCAATTCAGTCGTTTTTTTTTTTTTTTTACAATTTTGTTCCAATTCTAAACAAACGTAGCAAATAATTTTTGTGCTGACCGCCGCTGTCAGAAATCTTGGCCTAAATATGACCTTGTTGCATGATGGAATAAAGTCACGGCGTGGTCTTCTAACATACCCACTCATAAGTGAACATAACAAAACTCGTTCATTAGTGAGAAGCAGACTGTAGAAGATGAATGAAATCTGGATTTTTTTATTATGTTGTGAAACTTTACTGTTTGTAAGCAATGTTTTTTTCTTGATTTCCTCACTTCCCGTTCGCGCTCTCTCTCGCTCATAACCAAACCCCTGTCAGTCTCTATAATAGAGTTTATACAGTAGTTGATTACCAAAGGGCTTCTGGACCTCTGAGGCCTGCAGTCTAATGAACATTTATTCACTATAGAGCTAAGAAAACAACACAGTCACCACTGAGCTCCTACAGTACAAACCTCATGCTTTGACCTCTAACGTCAACAATGTCGTCATGATCATTAGAGGGCCAAGAAGCGATAATGTGTTTTGTGTATTGATTATAATTAGGGTTGCAAATTTTGCACATTTTTCTTAACCGTCAAACACCTCATCAATCAATAACCAATGAATCATTGATATTTAATGATAATCAGGTGCGCATTTCCTTTCCTCTTCCAGCAGCACAATCCAGAGTTCCCAGTACACTGATTTAGTTATTGCGTCCAGCCACAGTATCGACACTGACATGTGGTCGTTTTTTTTTTTTTTTTTATTACATGTAGATCCCGACTTAAACACCCAAGTAACAAATTTCCAAAGATACAAACGGACCTTCCTAATTTCGCAAAACCCTCAACAAAACAGAGTTCACAGTCCAATACAGTGGAAAACCACTCTGAAACAAAATAGTGTCCGGGATTCCCCTCGTAATGTAAAGGCTTAAAGACAACACTGTTACATTTGACATGCCTCATTTCATTGCGTTTTTTGCCACATTGTGGCAGTGTGGGGAAAGGGGACAGATTTAGTCAAGTGGATTGGTATGCTTTACATTGGAGCAAACAGGGTCAAAAGCCTTGGTGGAGCTGAGGATGGACCCACTGACCTTCTGATCAGTAACTCAGAGCCTTAACATATTGAGCTGGAGGTACTGCTGGGTTTGAACCAACTAGACAGGCTTTAACCAACTAAGCTACAGTGCCAAAACGCCACTGCATGTAAACAGCCTGGCTAGTAAGCGAGCAAGGGATGGGACTCACCAGGGATCACCCGATACGATACTATCACGATACATCGGTGCTGATTCCTCTGTATTGCGATTCTATAACCATTACGATTTTTGTAAATATCCCGATTCGATATAATTTCCTTTTTAGATTTGATTTCAATTCAATAATAATAATAATATTAATAATAATGCAGAAAATAACTCGACAAATAATTTGCTCCTGCCACACAGGATGATGTGCTGCCTGCCAATGTGTTAATAGTTTAGAGGACCTCTAGGACTCTAGTGGAACTGCAACATAGCAACACCTCAAATGCAAACATATAAATGAAAAATATTTTTAAATAAATGAAATCGCCAAAAAGAAAAAAAAAAAATCACGATACATCCCTGAATCAATGTTTTCCCCTAATAATAATAATAATAATAATAATAATAATAATAATCGCAATACCGGTCTATTTCTAATATTAATGTTACATACATTTTTAACAATTTTAGCAAATTTAGTAAATGATCATTTACTAAATTTGATTAAAATATCAATCAAATTTAGGATAAACCATTATCCTAATTATTAAAAGATAAATTAATAATTTAATAATGGATAATTATACTTTTAATAATTAGTTAAAAGATCAATCAAATTAAGGATAAACCATTATCCTTATGGTTTAAAAACTTCCTTAAAAAGCCATATCTAGAAAACTGAAAGAAGACAGGATTCATATTTTCATGTGCTGGAATTGAAGCCTGAGAGAATCACATCCAGCTGTGAAGCATGTTTGTGTGTGTGGGTGTAATACACAGACTCTGGATTTGGATCGAGCTCGCTCAGGCCTGGTAATGCAGCCGTCATGTGGAGCCAGTCGTTCCCACGTCTGACTTCCATCCCAGAGGCTTGATTGCGTAATAATGTCAGCGTTTATCGGATATAATCTCCGTAACAAGGAGCAGACTGACTGGACATTCTGAAACACACACACACACACACACACACGCACTCGGACCACGCACGCGCACACAAAAACACGTCAGAGCTGCTGGACCAGAGGATAGAGACTGCAGATAGATGGGTGCTCAGTAAGCTTTCAAAATCTTCACTCTTTTCCTTTCAAGAATATCGGAGAGTTATGGATTTAACTGCTTACATGATGTATATGACTACGATTTTCATCACTATACCACAATCAATCATCGATTCCAAGGGAATCAAAAAAACGTGCTTCTTCTTACCAACTTCTATGGCTTACACATCCCTCCCTAAATATACCTCCAGCATGTTTGGATCAATTCTAAAAGGTCTTCAGGTCATGTCATAGTAGCAAGGACAAGTCACAGCTAAGAGGTCCTGACAGAAAATCTTTGACAGTCAAACATGTCAAATTTGACACTAAGTGGCGTTGAAGCACCACCACCGTGTCCACTCGTCCTTGTGACGAATTTGTACGCCAGACCTGTCATTTAGATATACTTCGATTTAATCTAATCGTTTGGTGTTTCTGTACACGAACGTGTTAATAATATTAACATAACCTGAATGAAAAACACAAAGAAAGGTATTGGAGAGAGGAAGAAAATAAATAAATAAAAATATGATATTTCACCTTGCAGTCACCCTGTCAGCCCTGTGTGGCTCAGTTCCAAAATCTAATCGAGTCATCTGCTGGTTACGATAACAAAAACACCACAAAAATCCTACAAACATTCCACTCTTGAAATATTATCTTAACAAAAATCTCAAATCTCGTACAGCGAGACAGACAGACAGACAGGAGCACAGGCGGATCGACGGCACACGCTGTAGCTAGCCGAAGACGTGCTGTGACCTTGCCGTGACCGTGACTTGTTTGGATCAACTCCAAAATCTAATCAGATCATCTGCAGGTTGCGATAATAATTCCACCTAAATCTTACAAACATTCGGCAGCTTTCTTCTGAGTTATTTCGCAAGAGATAATCTCGAAACCCGAGTGGAAAAAAAGAAGAAAAGCGACACAATTAAACAGAGAGATCCATTTCCACCATGACACACCACTGAATGTGTATAGAGGGGTTTAAAACGATATTTATGGCACAAAAAATAAAATTTTTTACCATTTAACCACCTTTCCAATTAGCAGTATTTGGGATTCAACACGCATGGAACTGCATAGAACCTAAAGCAAAATGAGAAACTTTGTACTGGTAAGAATTTACAACTACTTTTCACCGCTGTTAATTACATTAATTGTCGGTTGCCAGCTAGTTCTATAAGGAAATGTGTTAGAGGAGCAAAACAACTGGTTAAATAAAATAATAATTGGTCCCTTTTGTTCATACTGACACTCCTGATATTCATCACAACAGCACGCCCTCTTGTGTGATACTGCTTAATATATTAGATTTTTAGTCATATAAAGCCATTTTTCCTGACAAATCTGAGGTAAATGTTGATGTTTTTGTCTGTGGTAATTTGTTTCCACTGTCATTTGCCTCTTTCATGAAGTATGTTTGGACATACTACGAATGTCACGAGCTGGCCATCTGGACAACACTTTAAGGAGAGGGCCAACTGTCCTAAAGTGCTAGCTCTGCATTTTCACTTCCTGTTAACAATATTAAGAAAATGAGCATGTTTCAGGCTCCCAGCTAACAGTAATTACATTTCTGGGCAAACTATTAATTTCAAGCCTGATTTCACAATATCTTAAACTACAACAGATGTTCAACATCTGCATGATTTTTGCTCTTCCTGATGATGTAGCTGTATTGAACTGAATGTGAAACCGGAGCCATTTTCTGTCATATGACTCACAGTTACAACAATATTTCATCACCGCTACAGGACCCGTCATTTCTCATCTCTGCGCTCGGTGCATTTCCCCCGGATGCTGGATTTATGAGGTTTTTATACTTGTCTGCCCCAAAAAAACTATTAATACGTGGTCGTTCAGGAATAAAAATTAAACCGGAATCATTTATCATGACGAACCGCCGTCTAGGGTCTTGAATTAATTTTCACAACAGCTGAAAACCCAAGATACAGAACAGTTATGATGCGAACACCATAGCCAAAAAATGACAAGAAGCTTTTACTGTATGTTAATGCTGGTTTGAAATACATAATGTCATAAACAGCTTTATGAGACATCCATGTGAGTTTGTTAACGACTACTAAAATGAAATGCATCTGTAAAAAAATGTCTTTATTTTTACAGACAGCACAGTCCTAGCCGAAGAAAAAGAGTCAAGTCCTTCTGTCTATCTGTAGTCTTTCCTTTATGTCCAATTCTATTGTAATCCAATTCTATAATTTGAAGAAGAAAACACATAAGCCTTAATCCATCATATATGCATTACAAAAACCGATTTAGTAATGGATCGTAATTCTTTTGTACACTGATTCATGTTTTGACTTTTTATTATTATTATTATTATTATTATTATTATTATTTATATATACGTTGCATTTGAGCTGGTAAAATGTTGCTGCTCCTCTATAATCCTGCTTGTGATGCACTTTAAACTATTTACACTTTTTTTTTTTTGGATGTTTCTCTGACTTTCTCCCTAATTCAGTCGTACCCAATTCTAACCCGTGACTAGGGGGCTCCCACATCAAGACTACTACTTCCAGTCAGGGAGACCCGAAGATTATTACGTGTTCACGTGGGTTGGGCGCCAGCCAAGCACATCTTTCTGAACTTCTTGCTCAGGACAGCGCTATCCGATCCTTCCACTGCCGTGAGCTGTTGCAGCCCGCTCTGAGAGCTCGGCCAATCAGCTCTGCATATGACACCGCTAGAGCAGACAAGGTAAGGGTCTTGTGTAAGGTGGCTTTCTGGAACTGACAACCTTCTGATCATGGCGTTAACCCGCTTCCACTTTCAGAACTTCCACTGCCCTGTTTGCTACAGTAATATCTGATGCAAGATTTTATTTATTTTTTTACTGGTATCAACCCAGTATCTATACTGGGCATCGGATGGTGCCGTCTCTAGTCTCTATCTTCGACACAAGTGCTCTAGGAATGCTTCAAGAAAAAAAGAGAAAAAAAAAAAAAAAACAGGAGTTCGCCTCAGGAGACGACTGACGTATACATGAATAAAATATACGCAAGATAAAACACAGTCACAAAAACACACAACCCTTCAGACATAAATTACTGCATTCTGAAACTCCTTTATTCACCGACGCAGAATATATATCAACCCGAGAGCCTTGTTTTGCATTGGGGATGTGTTAGAAAAACAGCTTGCACGCTCTGAGAATAAAAAGCAGGAGCACGAGCAGGGAACAGACATTCATCTGGTCTGGGTTAGTTTCATTTTCTAAGAGCTGCATCTATTACAGTGTCCTAATTAGAGCTGTACAATGAGGATCGGATACAGCATCGTACAAAGATTTACATACGCATAATCTAAGGTTACATACTTAATTCGGGTTGATTCAAAACACTTTCAGGTTAAAGTTTATGCATTAGTTCAATTCTCTTGACCAATAGTTAAGGCCTGACAATTTTGTACTTGAACCTCCAATAACTAAACTGGACTTCATATTAACTTAAACACCTCTCGTGTTATACTGAACTTCCAGCCTCCTAACACACAGTATGACTCCAGATCAATCCCTGCTATCTGATTTCACCAAAATGAGGACGGGTTCCCTGTTGAGTCTGGGTCCTCTCAGGGTTTCTTCCTGCTGGGATGGTTTTCCTTGACACCATCACCCTCGGGTTGGTCGGATCATTCTGAAACTTTTTCCAACTTACTGTTATAATTGTTTTTTAAATCTGCAAAGCTGCTTTGCAACAATGACCATTGGAAAAACTCTAAGAAATGTAATTGAACTTGAAAAAAAGACAAAGACAAAAATCTTCATTGTTTATATGATGCAGGAATCAACATAGGAACCGTCAATACCTACTGTAACGTACTTACACGCAATTTATATATAAAAAAAAAAAAAGAAAAAAAATCCTGAATTATCTCTTTAATGCTCATCCTTTATTATACCGCATACCCAGAAGGCCTAGCCGCCTCCTACTCTTTCAGGATTCATGCAAACAATTTTATCATGCGCCCTTTTCATAAATCGATGCTGCGTTAAACCCGTTCTTCATTTCCATCTTCTTTACCGTCTAAATACAATGACATGAAAACCCTTTATATCCTCACGCAGCAGTTCAACAGTTCAACATGCAGGTCATCTGAGTTTCTGCTTACCTTTATGACCCATCATTACAGCCAGATGAAGAGGAGTGTTTCCTGAAACAGAGAAGAAATGAGTCACTAATGAGCAATAGACAAGGTTTAGATTCTCACACACAAGTTAGAGGCAGAAACATCATAAAAGAAGTCGCTAGCATGACTCGACGATATCATAATGTCACGCTCTGCTTACACTTTCAGTCGCGTTGTGAAGCAAAACAACAACTGGAATCACATGTACATGATTTGACACCGCCATGACCTGTAGTTATTTATTTATTATTTTTCTTTGCACATTTTGTCCAGGAGCTTCATGATTTGACTTTGAAATACGTTTCTATATGGGCGTTCAAGTCAAACCGGTGAAAAGAAGTTGACATTTACAGAAGACATGAGACACGCACATGAAAAAAAAAATTTTAACGGTTGTAACATTTTAAAGAAGGCTGTACATCTGTGAATGATGATCCCGGCCGAGATTCCAGGCTCAAAGCCCACTGCAGTCATTTCTGAGAAACATTCAGCGCCTGACATTTGAAAACTGACGTCGCCAACTTGCAGAAGAGACGCATCTGTCGTCTGAACTGTACACGCAATCATTCACCAGCACTACTTGTGACCTCGCTCCAAGCCATTTCCACATGTTTGGGCCATTAAAGGAGTTCCTGAGAGGCCAGTGTTTAAAACATGAAGTGTAGCAGACAGTCCGTTCATGGCTTCTGGCATACGGAGAAAACTTTCTACCTTGATGGTCTCCAAACACTAGTGAAACACAGAACTATATAGAGAAATAAAGAGATGTTCTGCACTTAAAAAAAAAAAAAGTCCAGGTAAATATGGTTATAAATATTAACCGATATAATGGCAGCAGTTTCAACTTTTGGTCACAATGAGCATCACACCTTCTCTGCTACTCCAAAGCCTTAAATTCACATATCACATAAGACTAGCGTAAGGTTTAAATGGTTCATCAGTTTGATTTATACCTCATGCGTGATTTTGCGAGTGAATACAGAAGCAGTGCCAACACGAGCAGCATTATTATTCGCAGTTGCGAGACAATCACGAGACGGCACGTCAGTGTCGAAAGGTTCCAGGAAAGGTTCCTAAATCCATCTGTGAAATGTCTAGCAATGGTAAAGCGCACTGACGTCCCTCCATCAACAGGACCACGACTCGAACCGGAAATGATGATCTTACTTATTCAGAATTATATGTAATTGTAGAAAATTCGGTATTCAGAACAGACCTTTCAACCAAGTTGAAGGCAACATAAGAGGTTTCTAAAAATTA
This sequence comes from Clarias macrocephalus, assembly GCA_011419295.1. Taxonomy (NCBI): domain Eukaryota; kingdom Metazoa; phylum Chordata; class Actinopteri; order Siluriformes; family Clariidae; genus Clarias; species Clarias macrocephalus. Next base: position 84,664 of record JAAGKR010001927.1, read on the forward strand.
AAACACTAAATTGAATAAAAAAACTGAATAGTGTTAGTGCTGAATAACAAACTAGAGCAGTACATAACAGATGGACAGGGGCGAAAAATCTATTCAGTTATGCATCGTGATTCTTTTGTGAATCAATACATACATCACCACACTGATTCCAAAAATGATTTTATTTTTATTTATTTTTTGTAGATGTTTACATTTGAGCTAAAATGTTGCAGTTCCGCTATGACCCTACAGGTGGTGCTCTCTAAACTATTCACACACCTGCAGGTGGCACAGCATCCTGTATGGAAGAAATGAATTATTTGCAAAATTGTAACAAAACCTAAAAATAACAAATGAACATTGTTATTTAAGACATTGTGATAATTATAGAATTGTGATATCATCATATCAGCTGGTCCTTGCTGGTACCCATCCCTAGTACCTAAAGTATGATTTGAAACACAACACCGGTTCATTTAGTAGATAATGAAATTTATTTATTTTTTTTCACCAAATTGAATTACCAAAAATTGTAAAAGAAAAAAAAATCTTTTTTATTTTTATTTTTTTTTTTTACCCATTCTGATTTGGGTAACGTTACCATTACTACCGGTAGGTTTGTGAAATAAGTTGCATCCAGGGGAAAAATAAGTCTGTAATGTTAATTTCTATATTGCTATACACAGTACAACACCACAAGACATTTTAAATCACTAGTAAAGGCTTTCAAGCTCTGTCTGGTTCATGGTGTTAAACTAAATAACATGTATTATATGTTTTTTTTAGTTTACAGTTTTTCCTGAGCATTTCGTCACTAATTAGATAGAAGCTCGTGCACTCGGCATAGAATCGATTATAAACTGAGGCTGATCAGTCACGTCTGATCAAGGATTCATCTCTATTACGAACATAATAAATGACTTATAAATCATAACCGAACTGATTTCTTCCCTCATCACTACTGAAATTTTACATCTGTGTACTGTAGAATACTAATAAACACACACACACACTCAGATGAACACAATTTAGCAATTTCACATGCCAACCACCCAATTGTTTTTTTTGCACAATATTTTACTGCTGCAATTATTATTATTTATTTTTTTTGGATTGCCAAGAACTTTTTCAGAGGTCAACATTGTCACAGTGTATTGCATTGTGTCGTGTTTGCTACAGTTTGCACATTCGCACAAGTGCTCTTTACGTTGTCCTTTTGTATAATTCTTTGACAGTATTGCTAATTCACGTTGTATGTAGGATCTTGGACCTGGAGGAATTTTGCTTAATTTTCACTGTGTACTAAACTGTATGCAGCGGTACCTGGGCATACGGCCTACCTCACAAATTTTCACATTAATAACTGAAATTGTGTAAGAAATTTGCCTTGGCGTACGAGTGACTGACCCGAGCCGAATCCAACAGCGGCTGAGTACGTCCGGGAGTCGTTCAAAACCTAGTCGCATCTTTTTTTTTTTTTACATTTTGTGCAAGATTTGCTGAAGACATAGCATCATGAGTCCCAAGAATTTGCAAGAAGAAAACTGAGCCACTTTACGGGTTTAAAGCAGCCGGTGCCCCAAAGAATTAAATTAAGATTAAATGAGATTTAATGTCTCACTCACTCATCATCTTTACCTCTTTACTCAGGGTCACAGTTGGCCTGAAGCCTATCCCAGTAGACTTAGGACATGGGGGGGGGGGATACGGTACACCCTGGACGGGGTGCCAATCCATTGCACGTCTCTCTCACAGACACACAATCATACACTACGGGCAACGCCAATCAGTCTAATCTTCGGACTGTGGTGGGAGGAAACGAACCAAGCACGGGGAGAACATGCAAACTCCATGCACACATGGCGGGAACCGAAACGCGAACTTGAGGTGCAAAGCAACAGTGCTAACCACTACGCCACCGTGCTGCCTGGTTTATTAGCTATTTATTTCACATTTACATGTTTTTTCTAGATGTTTTGATTGTATTAATATTCAAAAATATGATTATAGTGGTAGAAATTGTTAATATCTTTGGGTGTCTTGAACAGATTATCTGCATTTTCGTTATTTCCTATGGGAAAATGCGTTTTTAATAACAATATTGTGCAGATTAAATTTATATGCTGAGGTACCAAGGTATGGTCGAAACGACAATAAAAGCCTACTTGACTTGACGAATAGCTGACACTCAAGAGGATGCGTTTGGTTTGAATCGCGATTAATCGAATAATCGCCTATTTATATATACCGTGACATGCATGGGCAAACAAAAATTTTTTTTTTTTTAACGTTATCCAACCTAGAATGAGAAAGGCGATCAGACTCACCATGGAGATCTTTCTGTGCGATGTTCTGAGTGCGAATGAGCGACGATAATCGCCGTACGTCCCCTTTAAACACGCACTCGTGCACCGGGAAATCGTCGGCGCTTCGAATAATCGGGTTCTTGTTTTTATCGTCGACGGTTTCCGGGGCGGAGACGCCGTTCGTAGTGTTGGCGTTGATGTGAGTCTGTTGTTGCTGTTGGTGATGATGGTGGTGGTGGTGGTGGTGATGGAGGCTGTGCTGAGACCCGGGTTTGATGATCTTGTGGTTGCTGAAGATCTTGTTGCTCTTGCCTTTGCCGTTAGTCCTGCTGGACGACGTGAACGTGCCGGTCGCCGCTTCCTCGTCCGGCTCCAGCAGATCTTCGTCCTTTCCCGGCTTGTGGTCCTTACGGAGGGAGCGGATCTTCTCTCCGGTCATTTTGCGAACTCCTGGTGCGGACGGGAAAGCGCGCAGTGGCCGGTGACCCTCGGGGCAAAACCGGGGCAAGTCGTTGCCAGGAAGAGATCGCGCACGCGCAATAAAAATAACAACAACAACAACAACAACAAGTCGTACAACATGAAAACGGTTCGGCCAGTTCGGGCTCTAATTCAACCAGTGGGGTAAATTTACACACACCTGCATATCAGGTTTAACCCTAAAACAACACGTCCCGCCGTCATCCTAAACCTTCCGCAGCGTTCCCCGTCCAAACCTAAGCCCTGAGCCCAAATCCCGTCTACCTAACTTCCGCTTCAACTCTCGCGACAACTCCTCCAAAACCCAATCACATTTTCACAAAGCCCGCCCCTAGTCCACGGTCCATACATAAACCATTCGTCCAATCCTGTTGACTCCGCCTTGATGCAAACTCCTAGCCAATCCCAGTTTAGAATATGGCAGCGCTCTAGCCAATCGCAAAGCAACACCCTGAAAACAGGCGGGGAAAAAATCTTTGCGTGCTTTAATGACTTCCGTTGGGCAATCTTTGCACTTGGGAGCGAACCTCCAGCACTGAAGTAAACAGCCTCCGGTATAAGAGACAATTAAAGCAACTCATTTCGTTCTCCAGGTTTAAAGACGGGCTCTGTTTGTTTATAAAATGATTTAGAAAATGCACACATCGCATCAACACGGGATGAACGTATAAACGCGGCAGCTGCTGCCACCTAGTGGCTACTGTTATAAATGTCGGTTTATTACTTCATTATTTTTGCAATGTTTAACCAAAAATAAGACACACACATGTACCTCAGATTCTTGGATTAACGCATTTTAAATAACCATAAACAAAATGTGTATTTTATAACTAAATAGTGACTGATTTAACTGTGTTTAAATGTACTGTTTTGTATAACACATGAGCACTATGTGACTAACTTTCCATCCATTCATCTTGTAACCTCTGTAATCCAACTAGGGACCATAGAGGCCAATGGTGACCATTGTATTCATTCCCATTTTTACAACATCCGTTCAGCACTCACACATTACAGGCAATTTGGGAAGGTCAATAAACCTAATCTGCATGTCTCTGGACTGTGGGAGGAAACCGGAGCACCCAGAGGAAACCCACCAAGCACAAGGCAGAACGCAAACTCTATGCTCACAGACCAGAGGTGGTGCGAGGCAACAGTGTGAACCACTAAGCCACTGTGCTGCCTCAATAAACATTACCTCATCATTAAATATTCTAAAAGTTTTTCAAAATTATTCTATGAATTTTGAACATCTCATGCTTGAAAAACTGTCCATTAGAGGTAACAAGGAAATATTTAAAATTCCACAAGTCCTGTTCAACAGGAAGCACCATCATCATCATCATCATCATCATCATCCAAATTTCCTGAACATCATGAACTAAAATTCTCAATGTTTTACTGAATGATGAGGTGATGTTGAAAACACACCCGTTACCCAAATTAGAGACTGAAGATAATTCTCTCATTCATTAATTCATTTTCTGTACTCCTTATCCTGTATAGGGTCTCAGGAGGCCTGAAGCCTGTTCCAGGGGACTTAGGCAGGGCACTGTCCACCCCAGGGCACACACACAAACTCACAGAATATGGGCAATTTGGAAGCACCTAATCTGCATGTCAATGGACTGTGGGAGGAATCCCAGAGGAAATCCACGAAGCACGGGGAGAACATGCAAACTCCTCACACAGGACACAGACCTGCTATGGGAATCGGACACTCCCAGTGGGTGGTGGCCAGTCAGTGTTTGCACAGGTATTCCACATGCGATTACAAGCTTTTATGAGTTCTGTCACAGGCGTATCCCAGGGGTTCCTCCCTGTAAGTAACAATAGGCAGCTTCAGCATTAACTTTCCTGTCACACTGTGGACGTGTCACAGGCGTTCCTCACCATGTGTGACAGTAGGCAGAGTCATCAGTTTTTTAAGAGAAAAAATGCCACCTAAAATCGATACTGTGGGCGTGTCACAGGCATTCTTTACCGAATGTGAAGCAGGCAGAGGGTACGACAGGCAGAATTAAGGGCTGCCGAAACATTGGAGCAGTGTGAGGAGCAGCATCGAGTTGACTGCACACTCACTTCGCAGGTAATGGTAGCACACAGGCACCGGGGACGTCAGGCCAAGCCCATAGTCGAAGCATTTTATAGATTGATGTAACCAAAACATGAAAAAGTGTGTAAAAGTATCAACAGGGACGTCAGGCCGAGCGCATAGCTACTGAAATCCCAGATCAGACAGCCAAGTGTCTACAGCGACAGCACACACAACAGGCAAAACATTAGAGCAGCGTGAGGAGCAGCAGAGAGTTGCATTTTGCGTGATTACTAATTCTATTTTTTTTTAAATAGGAACCCTGTTACTCATTTGAGAGCAAGACAATCCACAATTAATCAATTAATGTATAATTATAAGTATTATTATTATTATTATTATTATTATTATTACTAGATGTGCCCTCATTTGTGTGGAATTTAATTGCACATTCATAAGCACATATTAAAAATGTACAACTAATCTTTTTTTTTTTTAAGGTAATTTTTTTTATGATGTAAGGGCTTTTTCCCCTTAAATTTCAAAGTAGCATATCTTCTCTTCCCGTGGGCTGATTGCAATGGAGCCTATATGTTACCTCAAGCTTAAACAAATACAACTGTGAAACTGTCGTTCAGTCTGTTACATGTCATGCGAGCACAAACAAACAGACAAACAGACAGAAACAAATTCCTAAAACCATACTTGTGTGTTCTATTACTCATCTTACGTCCCCCCAAAAAGATTTTCTACAAATATCTCCAATGTACAGACAATGAACAGGTTTATTATTTATATAGGTTATTAGTAGTAGTACTGTAGTAGTAGTATTAGTATAAATGCACCACAATCATAAAATTGTGGACTTTTTTTTTTTTATCTGGAAGTGTAAAGTTACTTTATTTATCTTATCAATCCACATATATATCAGCTGATCTTTAAAATAAATGTTGAATGACTTGCTAAAATGATAAAGCAGTTGTACCGCTCGTGTTATACTGAACTTCCAGGCTTCTAACACACAGTACGACTGCACATTCATCCCTGCTATCCGAGTTCACCCAAATGATGATGGGTTTCTCTCAAGGTTTCTTCCTGTTGGTCTCAGGGAGTTTCTTTGTGGCCACCATCACCCTCTACTTGCTCATCAGGGACAATTTTAATATATTTCCTCACACTTTTCAAACACGTTCCTTACTTTTTTTTTCCTGTAAAGCAGACCATTGTTAAACCTGCTATATAAATAAAACTGAATTATACCATGATCTGGATACAATAAAAATATGTCACAAATAAATTAGAGCATACAAAAACTTTTCTCATAGTCCAGGTTGTTAGGAAGGTGGGGTCAGAGCAGCCATGATACAGGACCTCTGGAGCAGATAGGGTTAGGGGCCTCGCTAAAGGGCCCAACAACTTAGCACAATTGGAGCTTGAACTCCCAGACTTCTGATTCCCAACTAAAGCCTCTAGTTCTATTGCTTAGTTTTGTAGGCCCTTCTGATTTCCTTTCTTCTGTCTAGATATTTTTACCCTATGTCCGACCCTGACTAAACTCCATCTCCCCCAGTGACCAGTGGGCTACAGCAGAGTCTATCCTTTCCAGCACAATGCACACATTGACCTGAGAATGACCCTGGCATGTCAGAGTGCCAACAGCACAGCGAGATCAGCCTACAGACAGCTCAGTCCTACCCGTGGTGCCACCGCTGAACCCTTCACGTTTCACTGGCCTGCTTTATCACAATCGAGCACCCAAGATTCTGAGATCGAGGAAATACAGTATTTTTTCTTACTTAACCTAATATGACCCCAATGGAGGTGTAACAGAGATTCGGACAAGGATGATTCCTGCTATCGAGTAAGTATTACTATTTTATTTATATTTAGAAGTCTTTATGATTCAAGAATTTGGCTAAAAATGAATTTTGAACCTCAGTCACCCCTAGGAAAAAATATCAGAGAAAAAAAATTATTAATAAATAAAGTAAAAAATACAGTACCATCATGTTACGCATGTTGTAGATAAATTCAGCCAATAATTCCATAGAATAAAAAATCCAGCAAGGATTTTCATTTCCGGTTAGTCACAATACCTGATCTAAGTTAACATGTCATACATGTTTGTACTTTCATTGTACATTTCTACTTGTTTCTCCATTATTTTGTGGCTTTTGTGGCTTCCTGTGCCTATTGTGTCGTGTGTGTGTCCGCATGGTCCAGCAATTCTCCAACATTCTTCACAGCCACACAAGATACCATCTTATTCACTAATACCGTATCCATATCTGGACCTGGTCCTTGATTAATTCTCTATAAAAGCAGCTCTGATATTAGAGCAACTGGATTTTGACTTTGTATCTGTCACATGCCCTATGCACAACAACTGTATGGCATCGTAAATACACAGACAGTGTCCAGACAAAACACAGTCTGACTTGATTTCACACCGGGTCCAATGTCACATGCAAAAGCCCTGTTGGATCAAACTGCATAAAACATTGCAAAATCAGGCAGAATTGAGTTGACAATTTACATCAGTAATAACAGGTTGATAACTAATTTGTTTTGTGGCGCTGTAGGTCTTTGCAACTTTAACTGGATAAAATGCTACAAAGTGTCTGTATTGAAAGTGATAAAAAACACATTGAGATCAAGCTGGTGCCACATCAAATCAATGTGTTCATCATTGTTTCATCATCATGGTCATTTGATTGTTTGATCATTGTGCTCTGATGCTTTAACAAATGCATAATGATAGTCATTATGCAATCATTAAACAATATAGACCAACTATCTAATAATCTTATAGAAATATATTAGATTATTATATAGTTAGTTATAAATATATATATATATTTTTTCCCCCATAGAATATGTACGGTTTTGCTGTGGGATGACGGATAATCAGCCAAACCCAAACCCAACTGTAAGTAACAAAGTTTTCACATTGATGCTGAATGATTCAGTTAGGTCTTATGTTTAAATCATTTCTTTAATTTCTTTCATTCTTTCTTTATTTCATTTATTAACCATTTATGAACAAAATGACACAATATTTTCTTCAGTTTTAAAACGAACAGGATATTATATTTCAGATGGCTACTAGTGACCCAGATACTATCTGCGAACCCCAGCCTGGTGACCTCATTGAAATCTTTCGACCGGCATATCAGCACTGGGCCATGTACCTGGGAGACGGATATATCATCAACCTTACACCAGTCGGTGAGCGCATCTGGCTTGCAAATCCAACTCTGTGTGAAGGTGTTGTTGTTAGTCTTTTGGCACTCCACAGTGAGCCAACTGATCTGCACAACAATTTGGCACAGGTTTTACACCGGTTGCCCTTCCTGACATTAACCCTCTCGTTTTATCCGGGCTTGGGACATCCAGTGCATCTAGTGCCTGTAGTTTCGGCATTGGCTGGGAATCGAACCCGGGCCTTTTGCATGGCAGGCGAGAATTCCACCACTGAACTACTGAATTATTGCCATGGAATGATTGGTATGTTTTGATTCTGTCAACTGCTGTGTCTTTTTAAATAATTTGTTTATAATTATAATTAAATAATAATAATAATAATAATAATAATAATAATAATTATTATTATTATTATTATTATTATTATAATATACTGTATAAAACCTGTGCCAAGCTTGTATGTTCGGACCGGACCGGGATCAGTGAAAGACCACCACTAACAACATGTACTGTATAATATCATAAATAATAGAGTTTATTTAAAAATGTGGCAAAATTCTTGACACCCTGTGGAAATAAATGATCTTCATCATTTGCTTTATCCTGTACATGGCTGTGGTCATGGTGGATCGGCTTTGTTAAACAAGTTTTAAATTCTTATGTCATCCATCAACATGTAATAATAATAATAATAATAATAATAATAATAATAACATGTAATCTCTCAACATGTAATAGTATTTTTGTTATTATTATCATTTTTATTATTACTAGCCACTGGTGCCTCAGTGGTAGGTGTTTAACCTGCCATGCGTATGGCCCGGGTTCGATTCCTAGCCAGTGCCCAAACCCCAGTCGCTGGATGCAGTGCTGGTCCCAAGCACAGAAAAAATGGGACGGTTGTGTGGGGAAGGGCATCCAGCACGTAAAAACCTGTGCCAAGCTTGTACGTGCGGACCGGATGGACCGCTGTGTCGACCACTTGCCGGGAGCAGCCGAAAGACCAAGAACGAAAGTGTGACTGGAACGAGTGGCTAATAGAGGTTGGAATTAAGGAGGACGTCCTGTTAATAAAACCGAAATAAGTCTATTGGTATAGAAGAGCTGAAAGAGGGGGAATAGTTATTTGGGGGGGGGTGATTTTTCCCAGATTTTCTCCCTAATTTAGTCGTGTCCAATTCCTTCCCGTCACTAGGGGGCTCCACATTAAGGCTACTACTACCACTCAGGCAGGAGGGCGAAAACTATCACGTGTTTCCTCCGAACCACTTGACGCCAGCCGACTGCATCTTTTCGAACCGCTCTCTCACGAACCGTTGGAAGCGGAGTAACACACTCGGAGGACAGCGCTATCCGCTCCTTCCGCTTTTGTGAGCTCACGGACGCCCCTGATTGGCTGTAGAGCCGTGATTAATGTGGGAGCACTAAGTACCTGTCATCCCTCCCCTCAGAGAGAGCTCGGCCAATCAGGCCTCCGGCTGTGAGAGGTAACAGCATCACCCGGCAATCGAACTCGCAATCTCCGGATGATAGGTCGAGCACTTTACCACTGCGCCACTCAGAAGCCCGTGGAGGAGGAATAGTTATTAGCAGTTATTTTCTCTTTGTGAGAGTGCCAATAGTTTTGTGTGTAAGCTGACCCAACCAGCATTACACAGTTGTACACTCTCCCTCTCTCGATTTATATATATCTGTACGTATAGTGCAAGTGACGTCTGTTCTTTCCTCAGATGAGAGCCAAGCAAACGCCATGTCTAGCGTGAAGTCAGTGTTCACCCGTAAGGCTGTGGTGCGCATGCAGCTCCTGAAGGACGTCATAGGGAGCGATTCGTTCCGTGTCAACAACAAATACGACAGCAGTCACACACCTCTGCCCGTGTCTGAGATCATTGAACAAGCGCAGATGCTGATTGGTCAGGAGGTGTCATATGACCTGCTGGGCAACAACTGCGAGCACTTTGTCACCCTGCTGCGATATGGCGAAGGCGTATCTGAGCAGGTTTACCACTTTGTGGCATTTCTGTATGTCATTAGATTACAGGAACTGGTGTACAGATTCCTATTGAATGTCCTGGATAAGAGCAGAGATTATATTCTTATCTTGCATAAATATTCACCCCATTGAACCCTTCCACATATTGAACTCTTAGCTCGAAAGATCCAGATTTTCCTGCCCTTGACTCGACCAAATTCCTTAAGGTATGTCAGATTGAATAAAAATTTTTTTGATGAAACGGAAGTCATGAACGGAGGACTAGGCTAGTGATCGGGCCATTCTTACACATTCAGGTTCTTGGTTTTGAACCACTCCAGTGTAGAATTATCAGTATCATTAGGATTGTTGTCCTGATGGGAGCTGAAGGTCTGTCCAGGTTCATTTTGCTTATACGTCTCTAGGACCCATTTACATTTACTGCTAAGAATGCCCAATCTTTTTCTCTATCCATATTGTTCTCAATGTCGAGCATCTTCCCCAGTTCTGACACCATAATGCTACTATCACCATGCTTCACCATAAGGATGGAGGACAAAAAGTGTAGAAACCCCAAGAAGACAAACTACAAATTCTTCTTCTTCTTTTTTTTTTTTATTATTTGTCCTCTCACTAAAATATAGTGGCCTATTTGGTGTTAAGTCTGTTTCATTCCTAGTCGGTTATGAATTGTGGAAAAGCTTGAGTGGTGAATATTAATGCAGGAGGAATACTTAATGTATTAAATGAATATACCTACAGTATATACATTACCTAAGTGCATTCAATTTAATAATTTATTATGATCGTTGTTTTTTCGTCTTCTGTCTTTTCAGGCAACACGTGCTATCGGGGCGTTAGGTCTGGTCACAGCAGCAACAAGTGCCCTATCCATGCTCGGCATCATCAGCTCTCGCAACAGGAACAGACCCTTCTGACGTTATTGCAGCTCAAACTTTTAATTATGTCCACGATGAAAACGGGTCGCATCACATTTGTTACATTTTTAAATGAGCTTAGAGTCAGTGCTATTTGTTTTAGATATTCAATTAAGCTTTGTTGTTTGATTGACAACAATATAAGGACTGTTTTATTTATTTAATTAAAGTGTAATAAATTATATATTATAGCATTATAGCAAATTGTAAGTGGAGGACTGTCTATTGTCTTCATTCTGATGTATCTGAAGATATATGAAGAATAATGCATGATGCTCTCTCCGTGCTTGGTGGATTTTCTCTGCACAGGCGTCCACAAATTTCCTGTAATGTGTGGGTGTGTGGGTTGGGGCATTTGTGCACTGGGATGGCTTGACAACCTATAGCGTCTAGGGTGTACCCTGCCTTGTGCTCCGAGTCTCCTGTGATAGAATCGAGGTGTTCTTAAACTTAATATTCAAAGGTCCGAATCTAATTTCTATTAGAGGTCAAAGGTCCGGGACGATCATTGATAAGCAAATTATTTCTATGATATTGCTTTTAACTTACAAACTACATACATTCAGGGTTAAGACAAAATACATTCAAACCTAGTGAAATAAAATGCCACTGTTTTACTACAATCAGATGCAACTCTACCTTTAAAGCAACTTTCATTCAAGTGTCAGAAAGATTTAAAATACATCCCAGGTAGTGCAAAAGTGATGGCACATTTTGGATGCAAATTGCTGCTTGTGAGCCTAAACAGCTCCAACTTTGCCACTGGAATATCAAAATTATTTTGAAATAAAGTTACATGGTGCCCTTATGGGCCGTTCTCATGTCAGAAGTATATTGCTTTCTCGATCTTTCCAAAGTGCTCTGGTTCTTGCGCTTCTGTGGCGTCTGCCGTTGTTAAGTTACCATGAGCTCATGACATTTGGTGCATTCTGAAAAGTTCTGGAGTTTATGTTTGATTTCAATCAGCTGCCTAAACCTTGGCACACAAAGTTGTGGTCGATAGACAGAGACACTGAATTTTATGGTAGCCATTAGCTAACTCTGTAATTATCAATCAATTATCAATTATCATTCACTCATCATCTATACCGCTTTATCCTGCGCACAGGGTCGTGGGGGTCCTGGATCCTATCCCAGGAGACTTAGGGCACAAGGGCACAAGTTGGGGTACACTGTGGACAGGGTGCCAATCCATCGCAGTGGAACTATTGTGTTTAGCCTAAATCTAGGGCAAAGATCGCGGTAATGATCTTCAAAATGTCTACAAAACTAACAATTTATTAACATGTATAGCAGTTAACATAATGTTTATTACATTTGAATATTGTATTCCTAATTTGAGGTGGAGTCCTGACTTTGAGAAGCCCTGCTGTACAGTATAGAAAATTAATGAATGATTATGCATGTAGGAATTTTTTTAAAGCTGTTTAAAGCTACTTTTTGATAATACTTTTATTTTTTGTTTTATTTACAAAAATAGTGAGACTATAACTTTGTTTTTTTTTTTTTTTTTAAAGGAAGTCTGGCTCATTATGAACTAATCAATAAAATACATTTCTTGCGCTTGACCTCATTTCCCACAATGCATTGCTTCGACGTATTCGGACGCCATTTTCACTCCCAGGGAAACCCCGTAGCAGATTCGACCGTGTTCTGCTGCAATATCCCTCCGTGGCTCGATATAGTTCATTAACTCGTGTGTGTTTTTAACATTGTACAGCTTTGTATTTATTTCGCTAATAGAACCGATAGAAACTGTGTTCACACCTTATAATAAAAATGACATATCTGTTTTGTGATCAGTATTTGTAATTTTAAAGTAAAATAATAATAATAATAAAAAATACTTTGCCGGAACTATAAAAAGCGAGCGGGTCCGGCGGAGTGATATGTACTGCGCACGCAGCGCACTTCCTGTATAAGCTTAGCACTGAAGCCTTGGGTTGGATCATGTCCAGCAGTTCGGCGGATTATAACAGGTAATAACCGCTCTATGACGCGCGCATAAGCATCCTGGACGGGAGCACGAGTTTAGCTCGGTGTCAGGCTCATGTATAACTTCTGCCCGGCGCAAATGAAACGGATAACTATACAGGCAGCTATGTGTGTTGTTTACTACGCATTAAATTAGTGTCAATTTGGAATAAAGCCATAATACCTCTAGTAACTGCGCATGAACATTTTCGGCTGCAATCTTAAGAGGAAAAGACACGCGAGTCAAAAATGACCCGCACTCCGGTTGTAGAATTTATTTTAATTAAGTTTAGTTTAGAAAGGAAACACAATCTCTTTGCTTTTACATACACTTTGTAAATCTGTACAACTTTCGTATTCCCTCATTAAAAATGTTTTAGGCTGAGCTGCGAGCCACGAATGCACCGCTGTCTTCAGTTCTTCATCAGAAGTGAATCTTCATCCTCATAGGGATGCTTTCAGATCAAGGCTATAGGGAGGATGCTTTGAAACCTTAAAACGAAGTCGACTGTGAGGGCAGGAGTGCGCGGACGTGCATCGTCACCCCAGACCACACGTCACCGGATATCAGTCCAATGCGTTTAATCCGAAGTTTAGGCTTCAGCTCTTCAATAAGCGTCTCACTGTAACGGGCACAGTTGATTGTTGAACCTTTTTCCTGATAATGTTCCAATACTGACTTTTGAACTTTTAAAAAAGTCATCGACTGAGGATTTTTTCGTTCCATTCTCTAGTAATGACTCTCTTTAAGACACTTTTACCTTCCATAGAGTATCGAATTTTGTTTGCAGATGTCCAAACTCTTCTGTTATTGCTCTTCTTTGAGTTGATTCGGCACCAGGTTCACGCTCAGACCACAAAAAAATAAACGCTGCTCTGTAAGTCAAGTCAAGTCAATTTTATTTATATAGCGCTTTTAACAATTGACATTGTCGCAAAGCAGCTTTACACAATAAAAAGAAGTAAGTCTGTATGCAATGTGTATAAATCAAAATGGTCAGATTGTCCCTGATGAGCAAGTCGAGGGCGACGGTGGCAAGGAAAAACTCCCTGGGATGGTAATAGGAAGAAACCTTGAGAGGAACCAGACTCAACAGGGAACCCATCCTCATCTGGGTGATAACGGATAGCAGGGACTGATCAACTTAATAATGTGTACTGGAAGTTCAGTGTAACAGGAGATGTGTTAAAATTAAAAGGAGTCCAGTTTGTCCTCTGTAACACATTCACACCTGTGGAGACAATAGCCTTGAATGGAAAGTGCTGATAAGACTGACAGAAGTTTGAATATAACTGGAGCACAGAGCATTTTTGACTCATTTTCTCAGTCAATTCTGGAGATTTCAAAACTATAAAATAACACATATGGCATTTGGTAATTACGTAACAACAACAGCATCAGCAGTCAGTTGTTAATATAAGACACAAACCTCAGCTGTTCTTGAACAGTTCTTGCAGAAACAGTATTGTATAGGTGCCATCAAGCACCATGATGAAACTGGCTCTCATAAAGAGCATCCCAGGAAAGCAAGACAAAAACTTACCTCTGCTGCAGAGGAGAAGTTCATTTAGATTTACCAGCACCTCAGATTAAAGCCGTTATGAAGCTATCCAGAGCATAAGTAGCAGACTGATTCTTTCATATAAATCATTTCTTTATTAATCAGTAATTTCTTTATTAATCAATAATTTCTTTAATTAATTATAATTTTCTGCTGCAGCTCCAGAGACCGAGACCATGACGGCCCAGAGGGAATGGAGCCTGATGGTATCATCGAGGTAATTCATCATAACCAAACAGAAATGGCTTAACTCATTATGTGTTGATCGAACGTAACTTGTTTGGGCTTTCCTGCAGAGCAACTGGAACGAGATTACAGACAATTTCGATGACATGAACTTGAAGGAGACGCTCCTTCGTGGTATTTACGCGTACGGTTTCGAGAAACCGTCAGCCATTCAGCAGAGGGCAATCATTCCATGCATTAAAGGTAAGTCTTAGGAAATTCAAACCTGTGGTTGGTTTGCATTTTAAATATTTCAGTTTAAACTAGACCACATGAATCACTTGACTTTTTTTCGTAATATTGAATTTCTTTCTTAATATTTTTACATGCTGTCGTGTCAATTTTTGGAGCATTTTTATGGCATATAATATTGCCAACCTTACACCGTCATCTCCAAGAATAATAAACGCCAAGTAGCTAGGTAAATTGATAAAAAGTGCAATAAACACAAAAGAAAAACTGTTTTTTGTTATAAATTTTTTCTACATATTTTTCTTTAAAAAGTTGCATGAAGTACTTTAAAACACCACAAAATTTATTTGGTTCATCTACGTCAATAAGTTTCTGAGATGTATAAATTTTTTATAAACAATGCGTTATGTCACAGATGAACAAAGAGATACAAAATGAACAAACAGCAAACGATGAAATAATAATAAATAATTTTTTTTTTAATGTGTCAAAATATTCCTAGGGGAAAAAAAATTTATTATGAGGACTAAACCAAGAGGAAAGTACAAATATACACAACATTTGAAATCTGGAGCAGCGAGTCTTAAAGAACACTTAAACACTAGTGGCCGAAGCGACCACAGATATCTGTGATGTCACACCTTTTTTAACTTTAACGTCATGTTTCTGTTGTTTTTCTTTTTAAGGTTATGACGTTATCGCTCAGGCTCAGTCAGGCACTGGAAAGACAGCGACGTTCGCCATCTCCATCCTGCAGCAGTTGGATCTGGAGCTGAAGGAGACCCAGGCCATGGTGCTGGCTCCTACCAGAGAGCTGGCCCAACAGGTGCGCTCTCTCTGAGACGCTGCAGTAAGACGCTCACCCCAGACATCTCACGTATTTGGTTTAAACATGCGTCCTTCAGTCTTTCCATCATTTCAATTCTGGTTTTGACTCCGTAATTTGGATAAACAAAATATGTTTTGTGTTTTATTTATTTATTTATTTGTTTGTTTTATATTTAGATCCAGAAAGTCATCCTGGCACTCGGTGACTACATGGGCGCCACATGCCACGCTTGCATCGGGGGCACAAATGTGCGAAACGAGATGCAGAAACTCCAAGCCGAGGCGTACCACATAGTGGTCGGGACACCGGGTCGCGTGTTCGACATGTTGAACAGGAGGTTTCTGTGTAAGTGAAGCGTTTTGATCTATAAGTGAAAAGTACAAACCTGATTATTATCATAAATTTAATTCTGAGACCTTAATAATTTTATTTCGTAAATAATTTGGCAATAATTTGGTAAATACTTTTTCTGATGTTTAATGGCTGTACTCAGATTATTAAAAAGAGTTTATCATGATAAACTGTTCAGCTGCCTGCTTGAATTTCCTTCTCACTGTTCACAGCTCCGAAATGGATCAAGATGTTTGTCCTGGACGAAGCCGATGAAATGCTGAGTCGAGGATTTAAGGATCAGATCTATGAAATTTTCCAGAAGCTAAGCACCAACATTCAGGTAAAAAACAGTTTTTTTTGTTTGTTTGTTTTTTAATATTCCTTTAATCTTGATGTTTGATGTTAGCGTATCTTTGCTATGAAAATGCAGTCAATGCATGTAACAGGGACATGGATAAGACACCAGGTTCGCAGCACCGTTCCGTCTCTCCTGATCTCCATCAAGGGCATTGTGGTTAGGTGTGAAATAAAAGCCGCAGACAAGTTTGTGTGTTAAAAGTGTGTTAAAGTACGTGCTGTTGGTCGGTTCCAGGTCGTGCTCCTCTCTGCCACGATGCCCAGTGAGGTTTTGGAAGTGACCAAAAAGTTTATGCGGGACCCCATTCGCATCCTTGTGAAAAAGGAGGAGCTTACTCTGGAGGGTATTAAACAATTCTACATCAACGTGGAAAGAGAGGTGAGCACTAAAATCATACAGTGCCATGAAAAAGTATTTGCCTCCTTCCTAAAAAATTTTTTTTTGCCTTATTTGTAATACTTAAATGATCAAGATAATCAAACTAATTTTAATTTTACACACCTGTTGAATCAAAAAGTCACTTGTCTGAATAATTCAAGCACACTAAAAGATCTGACAAAGAAATTCAAGAATTGATGAGAAACAAAGTAGTCGACATGTATCAGTATGGAGAGGGTTACAGAGCTATTTCTGAGGCGAAACACAGTGAGAGCCAATGTCCACAAATTGAGAAAACTTCCCTGGAGTGGCTGGCCTACCAGAATTACCCCAAGAGCACAACGACGACTCATCCAGGAGCTCATAACAGAAGTGAGAACAACATCTAAAGAACTATAGGGCTCACTTGCTTCAGTTAAGGTCAGTGTTCATGATTCAGACAATAAGAAAGAGACTAGGGGTGAAAATATCATCCATGGGAGTGTTCCAATCCAGTGCCGACCAAAAAGAACACAAAGATTCATCTCACGTTTGCCAAAAAATAAAAATAAAATTTGGGAAATTTCCCAAGACTTTTGGGCAAAATTTCTGTGGTGATGAGACAAAAGGTGAACTTTCTGGAAGGTGTGCATCTTGTAACTTCTGGCATAAAACTAACACAGTGTTTCATAAAAAGGAAGAATATCATACTAACAGTGAAACATGGTGGTGGTAGCGTGATGATCTGTGGCTTCTGGATTGAGATCCTTAAACAGGCTGTTTATGCATGGAAACCTTCCAGTGGGGTTGAATTAAAACAATTCTGCAAACAAGAGTGAGACAAAATTCCTCCACTGCGATGTGAAAGACTCGTTGCCGGTTATCGCAAACACTTGATTGCAGTTGTTACTGCCAAGAGTGGCACAACCAGTTATTCGGTTTGGGGAGCAATTACTTTTTCACATAGGGCCCATCCTGCATTTTGTATTTGCTCAGAATATCTTATTGTAATAAAAAAAATTTGTTTGATGATCTGAATCCTTTAAGTGTAACAAAAAAAAAACTGAAATCAGAAAGGGGCAAATACTTTTTCACAGCACTGTATAGTGCCTACTACGCATACTGTTTGTGTCCAAAGTCTTTATCCAAGACAGTCCAAGGATCTGATGCATGAATTTCAGTACCGTCATAGATCTCATATATATTATTTTTATATCTGTCGTTACAGGAGTGGAAGTTGGACACGCTGTGTGACCTTTACGAGACTCTGACCATCACCCAGGCCGTGATCTTCCTGAACACCAGGAGGAAGGTGGACTGGCTGACCGAGAAGATGCACGCTCGGGACTTCACCGTCTCTGCTTTGGTAGGAACATTACACCACGCGTTTAAACGCTGTTCATAAAGGCTGATGGCTCTGCTGCAGAGGAGAAGTTCATTTAGAGTTACCAGCCTCAGAAATCACCAATTAACAACCAGCACCTCAGATTAGGGCCGTTATGAAGGATTTACAGAGCATAAGTAGCAGATATACATCTCAATATCAACTCTTCAAATGA
The DNA here is from genome assembly GCA_011419295.1 of Clarias macrocephalus. Taxonomy (NCBI): domain Eukaryota; kingdom Metazoa; phylum Chordata; class Actinopteri; order Siluriformes; family Clariidae; genus Clarias; species Clarias macrocephalus. Next base: position 102,967 of record JAAGKR010001927.1, read on the forward strand.
GATTCTTGCATGCTTTGGATGCCTTCAGCATTGTGTAGAAAGAAACAACAATCATGGAGGTGGACTTAGAAGGTGTGTTCAAACTTCTGACTGGTAGTGTTTGTATAATACAGATTATATGCTTGTGCTGTGATTACTCATGATTAATGGATATATCTGCCCTGAACGGAGATTAAGTAACGTTCTATTATATTTTTCTCATGAGTAACTTTAAATTAAACAAGTCTGTCACTGTCTGTGAAATATCGTGGCATATTAATCTTCACCATTAACTAATTACATCGTCTTATCACCCAGCCTCGCTGTCCATGTTTGGAGATTCTGTATTAACCCATATCTCTGATCCTTTCAGCACGGAGACATGGACCAGAAGGAACGCGATGTGATCATGAGGGAGTTCCGGTCCGGATCCAGTAGGGTCCTGATCACTACAGATTTGCTGGTCAGTTCACTATTTATAAGCTCCGGACCCATTTCTTACGCCCATTCCCCCAATAAACAGGTTTCACTTGTCCTTCTGAACATTATAACACGCTACTCTGATACACACATCTGTTGACATCTCACATATAACCGTAAAAAGTAATACAAGCTCTAATAACATAATACTGACTCAGGCATGCACACACTTGTGTGTCTAAATGTGTGTATAGAAGTCAAAATGCACATTGCATATTCTGCACATGTTTACTTTGCATACTGTAGGTTAGACGTAACCTAGAATAGATTTGGGGGGAAACCTTTTTACTTTAACCTCATGAGTTTGCTCAGAGAGAATGTCCATTAATCATTCTCAGCCATACAAATTTGAAAAACAACTTTTGAAATCATAACTCAATAAAACAACCTGGAAAATGCTCTTTGATTGGGAAATGTATATGAGGAATACAAATTGAAAAGTTTAATTGTGGAATACAATCACATTACTGTATATACAGTAACACTAAAATGAAATCCTATTTTTTAGAAGGATCTTTCTACCGATCAGCACGTGCACTTGCAGTGACTTTACACTGACGCCTCTTTTCATATTTAAGCGTCATTTAAAGCAACTGAGCGAAAAAATGTACAGGTAGTCCCCGACTTTAGAACATTAGAGTTACGAATTCGCGCGGATACAAACAGAGCGGTTCAATCACGGAAGTAGCTCACGTGTATTGTACAAAAAATAGACACTGCAGTGCACCAGATACCAATATTTACAATTACTGTAAATACAATATTTTAAGTGTGTAAGTGAATGTATAAAATGTCTAAAGTCTTCTATGTTGTATGTGTGCGTGGTTGTTTGGGGGTGCGGGAGAAATAAATCTGCCTCACCAGTTTCGATAAATCAGTTGAATTCAGTAGAAAATGTCTGTCCTGTAAAGCTGTCACGATGCACATTTCGACAAACATTTCGACAAACATTTCCCTATGAGATTAATTTCCTTAGGCACGGTTACAGTTTCTGGTCACATGATGGCAGTGTGGGGAAAAGGGGACAGAAATTTAGTCAAGTGAATTGGCATGCTTTACATTATATATTTGTGTCAACGGCATATCAGACTCGCTTTGTCGGACTTGGGAACAAATCCTACTTACAAACAGAACTCGTTCATAAGCCCGGGACTACCTGCATTGACAATTTTACAGTGACCCAGAGATTTCCCATGATCAGGTACTTCAAGTACTTCAATGTAAAGGTGCAGAACAACTTTTTCAGAGTAGTATTTTTTTGCACACACAAACATACACAGACTAGCCAAAATAGTTATGCATTTCATTCATCAGTGGTAGATTTGAACATGACTGTACCATCAGAGAAGGAAAACTCCATAGATGTGATAATCTGGTCATTCATTAAGGTGACTTAATTTTATTGCCACATAACGTTGCTGACTCTAGACTTGACCAGCTGAAGCAACAACCCCAGATCATAACACTGCCTCCAGAGGTGAACACTATGCATGATGGGTCACTTCATGCTCTTATCCTGACGCTCCCATCGCTCTGGAATAGGCTCACTCTGGACTCATGAGACCACATGACCTTTTTCCATCGTCCCACAGTCCAGTCTTTATGCTCCCTCAGGCTGTTTTTCTCAACAAGTGGTTTTCTTAAGGCTACACAGCTGCTTAGCTGTTTTCTTTTATGATACAGCCTCACCAAGCGTTTAAATAATCTCCAATTACACAATGAAGCTGACCGTTCAGCACTATCCTTTAAAACTTCATTTGCTTAATGGATGCCGGTAATTTGACTCTTCTGAAATGCCGACGTATTTTGCAAGGCGGTGTACTGTAGCGTCATCTTAGGGTCTTAGCAGTACTAGATGTTTTTCACTGGAGGACTGTTAATCTTTTAAAACCCTGCTTCCTTTTTTTTATTTATATATATATAAAATAATTTGCAGGCTCGCGGCATTGATGTGCAGCAAGTGTCTCTAGTCATTAACTACGATCTGCCCACCAACCGAGACAGCTACATCCACAGGTTTGTTCCGATTTCACAGAAATCCTGACCATGACTCGCTGGTCACGTGATTATAACCCTAACCACCTACCTTGCTTTCTTGCAGAATCGGACGCGGCGGCCGTTTCGGCAGGAAGGGCGTGGCTATTAACTTTGTCACCGAGGAGGACAAGAGGATTCTTCGTGACATTGAGACTTTTTACAACACTACAGTCGAGGAGATGCCCATGAACGTGGCCGATCTGATTTAAATAGCTGAGCCGGTCGCTTGTAACGCAGCGCTCGTTGTCGTCCGATTAAAACGGAGGCGCATCGTCATGATTTGATCAGAAACCATATCTGCGTCGTGTGTCCTGACTGCTGGGGAAAGCGGGAGTGCTCAGAGTCTTCTCGTTTACGACAGGACTATAACAACATGGGTGCTTTTAAATTATTCCTTCATTTTCATATTATTTTTCCTAGTATAATAACGCCGTGTGTATTAGACGCTCGTTATCATTTCACAGTACAGTATACCTGTGGACTGAAAGGTATATGTGACGTATCAAGACGACCAACTACACATAATTATCATAACCTCTACAGTTATTGTAGCACAAGGGTCAGGTTTCCTGATCTTTCTAAATTATATCTGCACTTTATCTTAGATTATTTTATGCTTGTATTAAGGACGAAAAAATATATAACTATATGTGGTACAGGTTTTCTGAGCCGTTGTTTAGTAATAATAATAATAATAATAAATAGCACTTTGTGAATCTGATATAAACAAAATGTATTTAAGCACTCTGGAAAATAAAAATGTTTGCTGGTGAGTTTGTGAAGTAATTCACACAGTACTTGTTTCTTCATTTCTGTGAAATAAGTTTAGGTCCGGTCAGGAAGAGTGGTGTGTCTGGCAGGCATGAGGACAGAGCAAGCGATTGTAAAGTGATAGAAGAGGTACAGAGAGATTCAGGAGATTCTCAAGCCCTGAAGCGGTCAACGTAGGGACCAACCTACAGGTATAAGCACAGAGTTTTAGGGAAAGGCACCCTAAGAGGAGGATGTGGAGGGTCGTTCAAATTTTGCAGAAACAAGGCTGAGTGAAGAGGTAAAGTTGTAGAAGCATTTTTATTGCTAATACTAGTTTAACTAAGAATCAGGGGTAGCTCAGTGGTCAGGGCATTGGACTAAGGGTGTCAGAGTGGCAACAGAGTGGTCTCACAAAGTTAACCCCTATAATCAAGGCAAGGATTAGCGGTATTAGCCAAAAATCTGCCCAAGTCATGACTCGTTTAGTAAAAAAAAACTGGAGTCAAAACTGTCTCTCCTTATAAACTTGGGTCAAATACAGACAAATCTTATATTGTTGTTGGTCCTTCAGCTGCTCCAGTCAAGGCGATGTCATAGTGGATCATCCTGTCTGAATCGAACCCGGGCCTTCCGCATGGCAGGAATGAAACTTACCACTCATCCATCAATATATAAAAATGCAGAAAAAGTGTCATGCAATCACAAAGTGTTTAAGCACACTACAATGCAGTGACTATCTTTCCTATTTCTAACATTTAGACTCTTACCCGTGCATCATGAGTGGGACAGGGAGGAGAAGACATTCTGCGAAGATACGTTCACCACAGAAAGCTCAAAAAATTAGCCTCATATGTTCCCATTTTATTCAACTAATTGAAGTTGAAGTTTTAATCCTAAACTTTAAAGCACTTTAATGAACGAACAAGACATTCTTTTTCACTATTAGCTCACACTGCTGGGGAAGTTATTTTTAGGGGTAGGAGGTTAATTCAGGTGCCAAAATGATACTGAGGGTTCCCTCTTTCTATTTACATCATGGGATCCTCATTTAAACATTCTTAAAATAGGTTTTCATGCAACAGAGATGCAACAAGCAAAGACATTTTAGCTAAACATTTTTATTACTTTTTTTAAATGTACAAAAGAATCAAATTTATATGAGATAGAGAACTTTAAAGCACGTGTTAAAGGTGTGTGGTGAGCTCAGGTGCTCTGCGTGGCCTGCTGCATGATCACGGAGAACAGGTTCAGCAGCTGCAGGTATTCGTCAGCTCCATCCGCCAAACACTTATCGACGACCTAAAGACAACGGGGAAAACAGATCAATCAGCTCGCCGCAGAGCCAGACACTCATTAATACAGTTTATAAAAACCTTTTATTTTTATTAATTTATAAAGCACTGGTTACTTAGAAAAAATGTGTATTTGGTGTTTATAAATATGGTTTCCACGTACAGCCATCTTTTCAGCGATGACAGATTTCTGTTTGTCACCCAGTTTCTCCTCGATAATAACGTCATGGAGCTGGCTGAGGATCTGTGTAGCAGCGTAGCCTTCGTCTATCATGTTCTTCAAACACAAGACAGAATTGTGACTTTATTTTTAAGACACAAGCTCAGTTTAGACTAGAATTGTAAATGGTGCATCAGAAAACTTAAAACTAGAATGTTAAAGGATAATCACTTATAGAAAAACTAAACTGCAGTTGGTATCCAGCTGGTTATTTATTTGCAAACATAATAAAAGTAAAAGACATTCAAGCATAGTGTGGCTGAAGTTAAACTTGGCTCGATTAGCTAAAACATGTTAGGTGTCGAGTTGTGAGTAATCTGAAACATGCTTGCGTATGCACATTAGGACACGGTATAGCATGGTCGCTTATAAAAATAGACAAAAGGACGTCACTAAGCTAAAAAAAAGTCATAGCTTCATCTTTAATCTTCAACATGTGGTTCTCTGTCACTACACATTAGCATCAGGAGACCAGACCTGACCTACAGACATTTTGTTCTAATTGACTCGGAAATAATGTTAATCAGCCAAATTATATCTAAAAAAAAAAAAAAAAAAAAAAATTATACACACTTTCATAACTGCGTCCCGTTTATTCGGCATGATCAAAATTCCCGGATCGACTTCAACCTAACATTTTGACTCAGTACTTGTACGTGATCACATATTTTGGTGATGAGGAGACCACTGTGTTGATTTTGTTTTGATACACAAGTATTGTTACTCTTGTCAAAGACGCGTTTAAACAAACAAATAAGATTAATTAATTTTATATAAAACTTTTAACTAAAGTAAATGTATTACATCTTTTTTAAATCAATATGTATTCATATATCTTTAACACATCATCTTTATTTTGGAGCTGACTTTTTTTTTCTATAATGAATAAACAACCACTTTATTCCTATTTCCTAATTTATTTATTTTATTTATTTATTTACTGCTAGAATCCTCCTGATACTGATGCTGAGCATGAGATCTATCCACGTCTACCTTTTTAGTAAATAATACCGCGTCTAATACTCACCTTCACAGCGACCTCTAATTTTTCAAAGTTGCCTTTGTGGCAGGTTTGAAGCAGATTTTCTATCACTTTGGGAGGAACCACCTAAAAAAAAAAAAAAAATCACCAAAATCCAATTATGAGCCCCAAACAGCCGTCACACATCCACC
>JAAGKR010001928.1:0-45070 GCA_011419295.1 Clarias macrocephalus
TATCTTCTTATATGATGTCACATTAGGGTAAATTCTACTTGGCTTGATCAATGAAAACATGTAAATGATTTCCATGTGTTTATCCCGTCCTCTCACTGAGTTTTTTACCCTGCTGTGTTCACCTTTTATGTGTTATGTTCATATTCTATAGACCAATAATCATAAATATATAAGAATCCTCATATTGGACATAAACAGTTACATCAGTTCAACCTTGATCAACACCACATCGGCCATAAAGAAAGTAAGACTGAAGTCAGTTATGCCACTGGTTATCAATAATATCTGTATAAAAACGTTCAAGTTAATTCCGCACTGTGTCAGTTTGTTTTTAAAACATTTGAACACACCAGCCTGAGTGGCGTGTGGGTTAAAAACCCAGCAGCACTGAAGCACTTAATGAGTCTGCAGGAAGCAGGGTCGACCAGGTCGCGAAATTAACTATTGATTCCGAGCCGGTGTTGTGTGCATGCTTTAGATGCGCAGATATGATGGGCCGCAGCAGGGCCTCGTTTTCCTGGGGAGCTCGTTATGACGCCGATGGGAGAAAATGGAGGAATGATTTTGTTTCGGCTCACAGGCGCACTGGGACTGACATCAAATATATAGCAGGCGAATATACTTTCCTACTGTAGACATGTCACATCTCAGTGTCACTGTTGAGCTGGTCGATTGGGGGACTGGACCTGCACCATAGATTTGTGTTTAAAATGCCTGAATTGGGTTCGCTTCCATTTTTATCGGCAGTCCATCCAAATATTACCTTTTTATGTGAAACGTGCGAACAGTACGATCAATCCGCAAAAAGTGTGTGTGTGTGTGTGTGTGAAAATATAATTACAGGGAAATTTTGGTTTATTGAATGCAAATGATTTCAGCAGTAACTTTCAAAGCAGTTACAGCAACCAAACATTTGGAAAAAACATTACAGAAGACAGTAATAACACTAGCTGTGTTTATTTGATGTCCTTTATACCACTTCTTGCATTATTGATTGTGATCAGTCACATGTTGTTGATTGACCTTCCGATTTCCATAGCAACAAATAAATCACTAGGACTTTTGCATAATCTAGGCCTAATTATAAGCAGAGTTTTTTTTTTATGTTACTCCAGCCTAGAAACATCAATGTGTATTTTCTAACTATTTATGAAAAACATGTCATCATTAAGCACAAGAGACGTTAAGAGCTATAGTGTACTTACTGTAACTAGAGAGTTCCTGGAGAAATTGTGAATTAAGGGCACACGGATGCACAGCATTTTCTGGGCCGAACATTGAGAACGTCTCGTTTCTAGCCTGTATAGTTACTAAGATGTGAGTCTGTGATTTCCGGGAGTGTGTCATACTCAGTGATCCCCCCCCATACAACCCCCGTGAAACTCACAGGCACAGGGAATTTAACAAGCCTTCACTTTAAACGACACTTCTGATTATTTTTTTAACCAGTATTTTGTGATCCGTAGGTGTAACACATTTGGTTTTTTGGGATATTTGAGAGTGGAGGCTTTAAGCTGTTTAAGCTTGTGGGATCTCAAGTTTCATTGGTGTGTTTTAAAAATTGTGCACAGGTTGGCAGTTTTTCCAAAGTAGTCCAAAAGTGTTTTTTCTTCTTTTTTTTGTGGAAAGTGAACGGATTCCTATCCCTATCAGAAACAATGCTTCATAGCTCCCAAACGGTTTGACCAATCTTCTCTATTTAAAGACTGAACCAGGGACGAGCCCTGGCGTCTTTTTTCTTATAAGTTTTGTGGAGGTTTGTTCAAAATTGCATCAGGGAGAGAGAGAGAAGTTTGTTGTTTTTCCTGAAACAGTAAGACATAAACTGAGGTAGTTTGTTGCTGAATCAGTGTGTGTCCACTGAGAGAACCCAGTTACCGTCTATGCAGAGCTTTTTAGTGGTTTCAGGTCCATTTCTGAAGGGGTTAAGTATCAGGCACCCCTGCTAATAATCGGAACCTGTTTCTCTAACACTAAATTCAACTATAACAGTGTAGCGTTTGTAGTTTCCCCTAATGTGACATCATAAAAGAAAAATACCCTCCTCTGGCTTGTTGCTCAGCTCTACGGTCCTTCACTTGTTCTTTAAACACTGAAACGGCGTATCTGGAGGAGGAGTGTAAAAGATGCATCATCTGAGAGGCATTTCAGCTCGAACATTAACACACACGCACACAATTTGGGGGAACTCTGAGACCTGCGTTAATTTGATAAAAAGAAATAGTGAAATATGGGACTTTTAATGAAAAACCTTGTAGTCATTGGCAAATTGTTGCGTTATAAGAGGAACGAAACACTTCAGGATGTGCTGTTATTAGAAAAACAATTCCGTTTGTAACTCTGTAACATGTTAGGCTGCATCATAACCTCACGCTGCAGTTAATTTTCCTATAACAACAGGCTGTATTAGTACTACATAATCAGGATATGAGGAGAGATGTGTGGTAATGGGCGTGGTTTAACTCTGTAGGTCAGGCTTTGTCCTTTGCTTTCGCAATGTTGCAAAACCCCCTTCTGACGAAATCCGTAGTAATGTGATGTAAAGGTCAGATGTGCAGAAAGATCAATTTACCAAGCAAACAGCTTAATAAACAACAGCTTGCTCGATTTTCTTGATTCAGCGCAGCGTTCGCCTCGAAGTTTGCGTCTGGTTTGATGGAACGCGACTTTATGTTTTAAAGTAATTCCAGAGACGGAGACATCTCTGGTCCTGGGTTAGGTGTCTTCTAAAATGGGAACTGCAGTCATGGTTTGTGTGTGTGTGTGTGTGTGTGTGTGTGTCTTGCGAGAACTTTTCCTTTTCATCTGTGCAGTGCTTACGTGTGTTCTTTTTTGTCTTTAACTCCGGTTTGTGTATGTGTGTGCAGTTTTGTAAGCTCGCTCAGTCTTGATCTTTATCACAGGAAGACTTAGCAAAGTCTACCTTACGTCACAGGCAGCAAAGTGACTCTCATTCATCGTAAAATATAACTAAAATGACTAAAGGTGATCGTAACTTCAGTATCAATTACAGTCAGAATCTGGAAGCCTTTTAGTTTAAAGCACCAAGATTTAATGTATTATTCTTTTTTTTTTTTTTTTAACGGTTGCATGTTGCAGAAATACTGAAAAAAAAAAAAACTGAACTTACAGTTACACGTTTAGCAAGGACGTAATAATGAAACAAATGTGTGTCCAAATGAATCAGATTCAAATGGAGGTATGACACATTGCTTCAGCGCATTTAGGCGTAATGCATTGTTAGCTGAGCCGACTGTCCTGCTGGGCCTTATTCAGATCTCTTTTCTCAGCCAGTTTTATATCCTGTCAAACGCTTATTTACTGAGATGTGCTATCTGAAGCTGCCAGCCAGAGTGAGCTCATCAGCAATAAGATTAGACCACAGATAGATGTACTACTTTTTTTATTTTATTTTTAACACAAACAAAGCCATGGCTTGAGACTGACTAGAATGTCCCACGGTCACTGTGCTTCAGAGCAATAAATTGAAATTAATTTCAAGCAGTCAAGTTAATTCGTCAAGTAACTTCAGACAAATAAAAAAAATAAAAAAAAGTAGGATGACACGTTTTCGGGATAATCCAGATGTTTAAGGCAGCAACCACGTGCTTGTTCGAAAGACGCAAACAGGAAATTTCAGTACGAGAAAGTGTTGGTGTGAAACTAGAGGAAGATAATTGAGGGAACTTTGTGTCTCTAGAAACAAGATAACAAACATGTCCACAAACCATATATAAATAGTGTTAAGTTTAAAAATGTCAGACGATGGCACCGCTGTTTGTTTATAGTATGATACAGTGTTTCCCACAGTTGCGGTGTAGCCAGTGGAATGGGCCGGCTTTACCCGTCTGCACAGAAGTGGTCTACGACAAGTACATACAGTACAACAAATACTTATTATCTTTAACACAATATTTTTTATTCATTCGCTAATTCTCTTCATTTCCTATTTCAAAGAGTAAGACAAAGCAAAAAAAAAAAAAAGAGTTTCATCATGGTGCTTGATGGGCTTGTAAATGCTCTTGACAATATTGTTCTTGCAAGAACTATTCCAGAAAGGCTGACCTCCATGTCTTAAAATAACAGCTGACTGTTGTTGTTAAATTATGACCTACTTCCATATGTGTTCATTCATAGTTTTGAAATTTGAAAGTAATCCCAAACTTTTGAGCGGTAATGTAACCCCTAAACCATTTGCATGAATATGTTTTAATAAATATATATGGGGGTCATGATTGTGTCATATTCTTTTTCTTTTTTCAGCACAACCCAGGCAGTATGATGCAATATGTACAAACATGACTGAGCAAAAAAATGTAAAAGAAACATTCACTTATTTGTCAAGTGGACCTTACAGTACAGTGAAATGATATTTTTTTATAAATGATATTTATCCCAGTTAGGAAGCTGAGGTCGGAGGGGATACAGTGTACCTGGAGCAGATAGGGTTAAGAGCCTTACTCAAGGGGAAAAGTGGAAACTTGGTGGTGCTGGGGCTCGAGTCGCCCACCTTTGGATTAGTCACCCAGTAACCCACAACAGGCTTTAGTCCCCACTGGCCTTACACAGCATTTCAGCCTTAATGGTTAAATCTATTAATGTAAATGAAAAATCATAGTCGGTTATTCACACAGAAAGGTACTTAATTGGCCTGTTTTTAATCCCAAGTTTTTTGTGAACTTTCAATTCTTTTCAAACCTAAATAATATAATGATGATCATAATTATGTGTCAAATATTATAGGATTGTAATATGGCACTTCTTTGTACTTCATGTACTATTTTTTATGCTTATGCTATGCAGTTGTTTTGGTTTTAATCCCGTCTCGGTGCGTGGTCAGTCATTGGTCTGTTACCCTATGGTGTGCACCTGCTCTGTGTTTAGCCCTTTAGACCCGGCTGAAATCTTACAGTGCTTTTTGCAGTTTTATCTTTTTTTTTATCTGTTTTTCTTTTTCTTTTTCTTTTTTTTGCATGTGTCTTGATGTTGGATTATGAGTGATCCTATTTTGACATAGACACCCAACATGAACACTTATTATGACTCATGCATTTGTTCTTGCTTACCAACAACAGAGTTACAAAGGCACTGACCTGTTCCCCCCTTTGTACTTGTAAATTCGGTCATTTTCATGGTAATGCATATAATTTGGTAATGCGTTCAATATAGTTACTCATGTGTATTGTGCTATTATTTAGACAGTGTGAAAACATTAGGAGAGGTATTTGATTGGCACAGACACAGTGTTCTGAGTACTATGCAAAAGTCTTTGCAAAAGCCCCCTTGTTTCTTCATGTTTTATTTTCAAAGAGCCAGACTTTCTAGTATTTTAATGAAGTCTTGAGGAATAGATCTTCAGGCTTCCTCAAGGACTCTTTGGCTAATCATGCAAACATAAAAATGATATCTAACCTAAGGCATGAACCAGTGAGAAACAGGTGCAGATGATGACAGATGATCAGGCCGGTGATTAGTACACTGGTGATGCTGAATGCTGAGTAGTTGGAACAGAAGAGAAGGGAAATGAGGTAGTAACCACCAATTATAACCACTTTTTAAAGTTTATCTTTAGGCACTTTGCAGCCAGTCGCATTAAAACATTTGTTCACATTTCTTTAATTGAATCTACATCATTTGATTTAATTGAATTTAATATGAAGAAATGAGGGATGGCTCATGACTTTTGCACTGAACTCTACGTGGTTTGCTTTTTAATATGATGTCATACATTCTGAATCTTTAGCTTTTTCAAAAGTCGAACTTAACAGCGGAACCTCATATTCACCGTAATTCTCGGCATATCTGCTTACAGGATTATAACTTTAAAAGAAGGGATATTAAATTAACATGTTAAGAAGAAAATGTCTGAAATTTCATTATAATCGCATCACATTTTCTCTTTAAAACGTTCTCTCAGACAGTCTTAAGAGAAGAAAGAGGAAAATGAAATTAGTGCCAGAACTGAAGTGATACTTTTCAAACTGGTCATAACTTCAAACAGTTCAAATGACCAAATCTTTGGGGAAACCTTATTAAGGTTAAGTTTATTAAGAGTTAACTTGTTGAGAGAGTTAGAATTTGTATCTTTTCTTAAAGCTGCAGTTGTATGAAACCACCCACGTCGCCTTTGTTCAATTAAATTCTTATAAATTTCTGAAGAAACCAGTATTGCCTGCCGCGAATTTCACGTTTAGGGAACAAGGATGATACAGTTATCAAAACAGGAACATGGTAACAAATACATATTTCTTCTTTGTCCAGATCTTTGCAAAACGAAGTGCATTAATGCTTATGAAGCATGCAAAACCATTCGCATGCCCGATGGTGTTAGAGATAACTGACTATTGGTTATCAGAGATAGGAAGGCAGTTAAATGTGTAATTAAGACGTGGTATATTCACGCAACACTAACAAGTTCATGTGGATTTTCTTATTCTTTCTTTTTTCACATCTTGAGTTCTGAGTTTAAGATTTCTGCATAGAATTTCTTAGCGTTTGTGTGTTTATTCTGTGTTTATCTGAACCATCAGACCATCATCAAGTTTTTCGGTGAACGGCCGAGTCCCTTTTTTTAAATCACAAATTGTTTTCCACTTTAGATAATTTTAGTTCTGTAAATAATGGCAAACGCTATGATCTAATTGATAATAATTAGTTACTTGAGTTCATCACATGCCTGGAATACACTTCTTAATCCTGTATATAGAATACAAGTCACATTTATCTGAAATGTCTTGTACGTTGGGCATCTATACAGACACAATTACGTGTTCCACCAGTTTAGCACGTTTAATATAGCACCTTATTTATTATTATTATTATTATTTTTTTTTTTTACAAATAAATACTATTAACATTCAAAATGATCATTTACAAGTTTTTCTCAGAAATAATAATTTCAACTAGTACAACAGATTTCAACAAATAAGTAATGTTAACTAGTTTACTAATGCCAGAGTCATACTAATGTCAACATTAGCTTTACTTGTAAATGCTCTGAAGATTTATGATTATAATTTGCAACGTTTTCTCTCAGAAATCCTGATAGGGCCATGTTGTGGTCATGTTGCTAATTACTGTAGCTTTACCCGAGAATGCTACTATGAACGATTAAGATTTAAAATTTCTATGAGAAATATTAAGGTTAGCTAGATGGATAGATTTACCATTGAGGCAGAGTTTTCACTCAGAAATCCTGTCAGATTAGCTCTTGTTAGCTAGTTCATCCAAAAGTAAATGGTAGAAATGTTCATGTATATGTGTTTAGCTTGATGGCTAGCGTTACAAGTAAAGCAATTTAAAATTTCTCAAAGAAATCCTCTCAGATTAGCTGATGGTATAAATATTTACAAATTTGAATTTATTTTATTATTTGTATTTCCCTTAACTTATCTGGTTTACCAATGAATGCTATCAACGTTCATACTTTTCATTTAAATATTGACTTGGTGAACATTACCGAGCTTATTAGCTTTGAACAATTGTAAGTGTGATTTACATTTTCTCTGAGACTTCCGGTCACATTAGATCACACAGTTAGTTTAGTAGCCCTGAAATGTATAAAGCTTTATGGGTACAATGTATTGTTTCTTTTGTCAGGATAGCACATGTTAGCTAGCTAGCCGGAATGTACCAGTGAATTGTATAAATATTCATGAATTTTATGGTGCAAGGGTCTTATTGTTTTCCTAAGGATTATTTATTCATTTATTAATGAATTTATTTTTAATTAGATCATATGCATTGCACGTATACATGTAAAACCTGGTACACATTTAGATCTCATTGAGCTGAACAATGTCCACTGTGCATGTTATGGACTGTACTTAACAGAAAGCAAAACACACCCAATGGAATTGGTTATACTCCTCCAAGGTGATTTATATGATTGCCACCAAACCGGAGAAAATGGGATCTTACGACATTGAGGATGCAAAATTGTGAAGGAATTTTTGATATCTCAAACGGTTCAGAGGCCTCGTGTGAGGCCTTAAACTTATGCCGATAAGTGGCTAATAACTTCCTTAGTTATATATAATTATATAGTTATATCATATATTATGTATTATATTATATCATGATATATATGATTTGATATGTTATGTCATAATGGCATAGGTATTTCCCCATTATATGCATGTGCCCACTGGGCACCACTGTCTTTCTGGTGCACCTGGGCTCAGGTGTTTGGGCCCGATCATTGTTGCTTGGCAACAAAATTTTAAACTACTCTCTAAAATATCAGGTCAGCTCATGTTAGCGTAGCTAGTTAATTTCATAAAATTGTTTTGCACTATATCTATTACTGTAACTGTGAGCAAGAAAATCCATCTGTGTTTGTTTTTACTTCATTTCTTATTTCCTTTTTAGCATCTGACATACAATGCAGGCTCATAAGCTTTCAATAAACAATTATTAAAGCAGTCCGTAAGCTAACATGTCTGGTAAATTTTTTAGCATTTTAGTATTTCTTGACAGTCTAGAGGCTCTGCAGTCTATGCAGTTTGTGTCTGGTTGTTTTTTTTAATGCACACTTCTGTCTGCAGTCATTCCCGCGCCGTAAAAATATTGCAGACGAATGTAATTGAGTTTAGTGCGCCCGAATGAAGTGGTTGCTGTGTTCAGACAAAAAGGGTTATCATGCATGCTGAAGCATTTGCTTGCAGGAAATGTGCAGCGTGTTTGCAGAACAGTACTTTTCCAGTTATCCAATGTGAGAAAGAAAGAAAGAAAGAAAAAACGAAAGAAAGAAAGAAAGAAAGAAAGAAAAAAAGAGTAAATTTTTGCTTACGTTTAGTTCATGTGTTTTAGTAAATTTATACAAAACCTTTTCATTAAAACATCTGTCATCTGCCATAAAAAGAACATTCTTTTGGGGATTCCAGTGTTTTCAGACTGATATATATGAGGGACGTTCAAGTCAAACCAGGACTTTTGATCGTGCATAATAACAGAAGACAGTTATGAGAGTAAAAACTCCCGTTTTCTTTATATAATCCCCTGCTGCACTAATGCTCTTATCCCAGCGTTTCACTATTGCTTGGTTGCCATTAAGGTAGAAGTTTTCTCAGTATGCGGGAGCCTGCGTCATGACTGAAAACGGCAGCCTCCCAGGAACTCCTTTAATTGTGGAAGTGGCCTGGAGCGTAGTCAGGGCTGGACGGCAGAGGTGGCCCTAATTTTCAGTAACATGAAAGTGGTGTTGGTGAATAAATGAGAGGATAGCTCCCACAGACAGATGCATCTCTTCCTCAAATTGCCGATAAATTATCCATAGATTTGTTTTTAGGATCCGGCGTTCTACTTGCTGAATGTTCACGGAACGACTGCAGTGGGCTCTGAGCCAGACAGGCTCGTCATTCACAGACATACAGCCTTCTTTAAAATGTCTGCATCATTCAGATGTTTTACTGCGGCTAAGAGTCTCATCCCTGTACTGTGCTTAAAGTGTTTCTTTAAATGTCAATCGGTTTTATGCCTTCATTCCTGGTTTGATTCGAACACTCCTCGTAGGCAAAATATGTTATATTACCATATACAGTATTATCTGTGAATAGTTAATATGATATGTAATGTGTTAATAGAAATGTATTTAGTTAGCAGATTCACAAGGGTGATATATATGAAAGAAACACACTGGCTTAGTGGTTAGCGCTGACGCCCTGCACCGCCAGGTCTTGGGTTTGATTCCCCTGTCAGGTCTGTGTGCAGGTAGTTTTCATGTTCTCGCTGTGCATGGTGGGTTTCCTCCCATATATATATATTTTTTTTTCTTAACCATAGTAGATTGAAGCTTGACCACTTTAGAAAATCAGATTTGCCACTGTCGTAGATATAAACGTGTGAAGTTATCTCACCTTGCAAGGTGCAATGATTAACATGATAAGAAGACAACTATGATCACTATAAATATAGTGGAATTACAACATATGTTTTAAGGAACTTGAGCATGTGTGCATTCGAAGCTGGTTTAGTGGTGTGTGGGTTGAAATGCAGAGTTGACCAATATAGTAACAGTGGGTAATAGTGCAGTGTGTGTGGTGTGCTGGAAAAAATTCCCACTACACAATTGAGTTCATGTGGATTTTGAGTGTTTTTTGAGGTGTGTGAGGTTCATCCCCTACACACTTCTATAGATGCATGCCCTCCGGATGGCACCCAGGACAGGGTGATGTTAGCTCCGTTGCGTCAAGTGATTTGATGAGTCCCGTCGTGTAACACAGGGACACATCAGGCTCGGTGCGCACTCTGATCTTGATATCTGCCTTCACCTGCCTTCACAGAGAAATCTTGAAAGCGCAGGCGGCTCTCTGAAGTTCTGACGGCTCGCTACCTGCCGGCTGGCTGTCCTACTTAGCTGCGATTTCTCTGATGCCATCCTGATGCTCAAATTGTGTTTGACATCAGAGGCACTTTATATACTTCAGCTTCTTCGTCATCATCGCATATGCTAGTCTACGCAGGAGTTTCAGGCACCTTAATTCCTTTTGTTCGTATAAATTTCGTTTGTGTTCATTTCTTTATTATTAGCTCAGTAAAAACAAGTACTATTTACAAAAAAAAATTGAATGTCAGAAAAATGGCTGCATGTCAGTTCAATTTTAGCGTCTTGCATAATTGACCTTTTTAACAAACAAATGAACAAATAATTGTAATATTACTAATGATGGTTCTCAGGTGTTTCCTGCAAATATGGAAGAACGTGCGGCAGTCAGTCTTCAGAAGAGCTGCAGCAGATTCTCCGAGAAAATCTTACTAAAAACACATCCTTGCTTTGCAGCATTTCTGAACATGTCAACGACTTGCACGATACTATATATAATCTGAGCCGTATATAAATGGTGTATATACAGTATATAAGTATATATGTATATATATGTATATAGTATGTATATGCACTCAAATAGGTGCATTTAAAAGGTCAGTTTTGGTCTTGCTTTGATGGGAAGGTCTTCATGAGAGCCGGTTTCGTCATGGTGCTTGATGGGTTTTGCAAATGCACTTGACAATACTGTTCTTGCAAGAATTTCAGAAGAGAAACAAACATCCTGTATTGTTTGAGAATGTAGAAAATAAATCCAAACTCCTGTCCAAACAATTCCCTTCCAACAAATTCATATTATATCTTTTTAAAAGTAATAGTTATTTTGGTGTTTCAGTTGTTATTCACTGTTATATGTATTCACCTTAGGACTACATGATATCATTGTAATAGCAACAAGAAGTGTGTTAGATGTCACAAATGCTCCTTGATATCACAACATAAATATACATAATATAGATAAATATAGTGAATCTAAATATATTCGAATACCTTTTTTTTTAAACCACTACCCGGATAATTTCTGGTCTTATAGTGGCATCTTTGCACTTTGCAGATGCAGATGTGGCAACTACAAGACAGGCAACATTCAATTATTACATAAAGTATTTAATATCATTCTTGATGGCCTGTTATTTCTATACACATCAGTATGTCTAGCGGTGACTCTAGTGTAGCGTAGTGCGCGCTGTTAATTGTGCTTCTGCGTCTCGTAGTACTTTTTATAGCAGACTTTTTTCCGTCTACCATAAAAACGAGACAAGCTCGAGGCACTTTTTTCTCCACTCACGTGTGCAGTGGATGGGTGTTGAGGTTAACTCTTCTCACGGTCTGCTATGACTTTTTTTTTTTGCTCAGCGATAGCTCAACTCTGGTGTATTTCTTTCGCTTGCGCGGCCCTTGGTGATTTTTCTCATTCCTCTTTTGATGTGCATGGGCCAGAGGAGCGCTGCTTGAAATGTGCCAATCTCCATAATTAATTTCAGCAATTTTCCTAATCAAATTGGGTCCTGGTGGAAATTCGTTGAAATACGGTCAGAGAACAGCGGAGCCGTTTTAGTGCTTGAGGGAGGAACAACAGCTCGTGCAGTCGTTGTGCCATTTCTGGTCATGTCTATAACGTGTGTGTTTCATATTTACCAGACCTATTTTTAGGTCTCGTCATACGACCAAGACGCAGCGGTTGATAAAGGAGGTTTGTTTGTCTGTTATAAGCTTGATTAGGCTGTTTATGCATTTGCGTAATTAAAATCAGATGCATAATACATAATCAGTTGAGTGTGAGTATTGCGGGGCCATCTGTTGCACATTTTTTCCCCCCTCTCTCTAGTTATTTTTGAATTTGCAAAACAAGCTCATATTCGGTTGTGTTTATGTGTGAGTTTTTTTTATTTATTTATTTATTATATATTTAACTGATGCTTGGCAGGGATTCAACATGATAGATTAATGTTCAGTCCATGATTGTGGAATCAATCCAACAGCAGAAAGCCATCCCTACATTTTCCAATTCGTTGTCTCACACACTTGGAGTTTTCTTGATTTGTCGGGATGTTGCATTTGTTCGTTATTTTGTACAAAAGTGCTGTTCAATTATTGATTCTGATTGGTCCGGAGGTGTTGATTCATTTTCTATAATGTATGAACACACATGTTCTAATATGCTACTGTTTCCATGGTAACGAATGTTCTAAATAAACATTAAAAACACCTATACAAAATAATATAAGAACTTGTTACTTGTTTGATGTTCCATAGCAATAAATTTACAAAAAGAAAAATCTGATACAAGAAGAAGAAAACATTTCGGGATAAGTTGTTATGGAGAAATAATATGCTTTACTTTATTACATTTTATATATGCCGTCATATATATACCTCTTAAATTTTGTGGAAGCAGTACGGGGGTACTTAATATTGCCTGCATATGTTTTCTTTTTGCTATTTTTGTAAAAAACTAAAAATATATATTTTTGTTAAAAAATTATGAAAAAATAAATATGTTGTTGTTATGGTTTTAATGGTTTTACATAGAATTTAAAGGGGGCACTAACTTTTACACAGGAATGTATATAGTATATTTTATTCAGTATCTATAAATAATGTAATATAGTGTATATATTACGGATGTCTACAGTATATTACTATATCTACATATATGAGAGAAAGTTATAATACAGGACTTATACTAACGTTTAGCAGACATCACACAGTGTCATATCATATCATTTATTACTTTGTGTATTTATTAGTCTGTCCTGTTCGCCTCAGAGCATTTCCTGACTTTTAAAAAAAATAAATGCTCTGTAAAATTTTTAAAGATATTACAGATAGGTTTTCTCCCGCCACGCGTTCATTCCGTTACATTAAAGCAGAAAGCCGTGTATGTCAGCATGATAAGAAGAGGAATAGCAGGAGGCTTAATGGTTTTTGAACCGAAATGAAAGATGGAGAGAGGAGATGAACGAGGCTGTGTCTCTATGTTCGTGTGCTCACAGAGCGCGGAGTGTGTTATTATCCTCCGACGGTTAAAGCAGTTTCATTGTGCCTTCGAAAACGTGCCATCATGCTCCGAGTTCAAGGAGCGCTGAAGTGCTGCTGAAATTAAGCTTGACTTTGATGGGAAAACAAGCTTTGGGTATGTGTTACTGCTCAGAGGCTGAATACATGAGAAAGAAAGAAAGAAAGAAAGAAAGAAAAAAAAACGTAAAACGTGACGATCTGCAAAGTGAGCTGGAGAAACATTTTATCCTCAACGTAATATAGTATAATTATAAAAGTAGGGCAAAGATTTGCAATCTGTGACAAGCTCTCTCTCGCTCTCTTTCATACACAGTGCATGCATCTGTGTGAAGGACGGTGCAGTTGCATGAACTCGTGAGCTGAATTTGAAAATCATCTCCAGGTTGATCAGGGTTGTAAAATTAAATTCTGGACCAGCTGTTGGTTTGTAAAGGATGGAACAAGGCTGGACGTGAGGATAGATAGGTTCAGATGGGAGGACTGATTGGTTTGGATGAGGAGATGATTGTGTTGGATGGAAGGATGTTAGGATGGATGAATAAATTGCAGAATGGATGAGCTGAATAGGAGGATGGAATGGTTTGAATGGGGAGATGGCTGTGAGAATGAGGTGATGGGGGGAGGGTTGGATGGGATTTTGGATTTGATCAGAGATGGGGTTTGATGCGTTGAATGAAAGGGTGGATGAGTTGGATGTGAAGCTGAGTTGCTGTGAATTGGGAGATGGGTATGTTGGCTAGGAGGATAGATGAGTTCAGATGGGTGGACGGGTGGATTGGATAGGTGCATGGATGAGTTCAATGAGGGGTTAAACTACATGGCTGAACGTAAATCTGACTATCACCTTCATTTGTGTTTTTTTTCCTCCCAAACACACCATTGTTTAGAATAGATTTGTATCCTGTAACTTTACAGTTTCCCTTCACTGGAACTAAGAGGTCCCAACCTGGTCCAGCATGACAATGCCCCTGTGCACAATGCAAGCCAGACATGTTTTGACAAATTTGAGAGTTTTGCACAGAACCCTGACCTCAACATCACTGAACACATTTGGTATGATCTGGAACCCTGACTGTATTGCAGACCTCCTCACCCATCAGTGCCTGGTCATGTTAATACTCTTATAACGGATTGAAATCTCTTCTGATTGACCAATTCTGTTTTAATGCCAATAGTTTTGGTGGGTAACTACAAATGGGTACATCTCAGGAGTCCATATATGTTTGGCTATGTAGTGTATATTGGGAAATTACGTTAATGTTTTTATTTTTGTTGTTGTGAGAAAGAAAACCCGTGTGTGGTAGAACTGTTCCTGTTGTAAATAATTTAGAGTATGTCTTAATGTTGTTGTAGATGTGGACTTGGCGCTTGCACAACCTACAGGAGAGGATTAGGAAGAGATTTACTTGTTCAGACTGCCAGGCCAAATCCAGAATCATTTTGAAATCAGATTGCTTTCATGTAGTCTGAACGGTAAAAAACAAACAAACAAAACAAAAAAAAAAACAAAAAAAAAAAACACCACACCGAATCAGATTTTCGCAAATCCGCTTTCAAGTTGAATTGAAATCAGATTTAAATAAGAACTATTTCTAAAGACGGAGTTATAAAGACGTGTCAGTCTCTGGACAATCTACCCATTCAAATCAGATTTCAAACTGCCCACTTTGTGTGGGAGTTCAAGTCCACACGATCACATGGTAATGGCCACGAGCAGGAGGAAATGGAGATGGAAACGGAGAACAGTAGTCCTTAGACAGAGCACGAAGCAAAAGGTGATATTTCCATTCTCGACTGTCTTGTTATCCGTCTGTTGTTATATGTTGCCAGCGTTTGACATCACACAACACACATGCTACATTGTTATGTGCTACCTCTGCCTCTGGCGTTGTTTCCATAGCAACCAATGTAGTCAGATTTGGGCTGTCGGTCTTAACAGAGCCAAGTCTGATCTGATAACTTTCAAATAACTGATAGCTGACGGTGCATTATGTTTTTAGTCCTTGTAACCCTTTATATTATGGGGAGAAAAGATTGATTTTTGTTGCCTGACTTGTTTAAGAGCTTTGCTTCGCCTGCTCATACAAGGCCATGTGTTAGGTCGAGGATAAAGAATTAGGTTAGTGCAAATGCCTGTGTGTTTCAGGCATCCTTGAAAAGGCTCTAAGGTGCATTTTCCACCTTCAGGTTATCTTTGTAATTGTTTCAATTGGTTATATTTTCAATGAACGCACATGTAATTTTGACATTTTTTTAAAATACAAATTTACAAGAAGAATTATTACTTCCTTTGGTTAAAAAAAAAAAAGAAGAAAAAAAAGGTAAATCAATGGGATTAAAAAAATCTTTGTGGATGCTTAGAATTGTTTTCCAAAAAGTTTTAATAAGGTTCAGTAATATTTTTCATTTTTATTAGTGCTGTCAATCGATTAAAAATTGTAATCTAGCTATTCACAGTCATAGTTTGTGATTAATCATGATTAATCACAATTTAAAAATCCTCAAATTTACTTGAATTATAAACGTTCAATGTTGGAATAAAGAAATGCATGACAAACTGATTAGAGGAAACTGATTATCCAGTTTTTGAATATCTCAAACATTAACATTTAACAAATGTTAAATTAAAATCTCTCGAATGGGACCGGCACTGCGTGCAGTGGCTGGGTAGTATGAGGGTGTGGCAACCCACTGATGACGGGGCTTGAACCTGAATTTTCAGACCTAGAGCATTAGCTCCCTGAGCCACCGGTCCCACAGCATTTAGTCTTGTTAAAATAGTTCCCCTTGAAGGTAGCCCGAGCACGCAACTTTGGCACCACAGTCATCTTATTATCCGGACTAGACATGCCATTATCACACACACACACACACACACACACACACACACACACACACACACACACACACACACACACACACGCTGCTGCGATTATGGGAAGCCACTAGGGTCAAACGTGGTCATTCAATTCATTTGTGTTAAAAAAAATAGTAATGTGTTAAAATTTCTAGATTAAGTTGCTATTACAGTGTTAATGTAAGACTGCTCTAATTTTGACAGCTATTAATATTGACAGCTCTAATTTTTTTTATAATTTTCTAATTTTTTTTATCAAGCTCATTAACCACAGAGACATGTTTGTGACTTGACACTCTCTTGATACGCGCTTTATCAAAGGTGCCAATAAACAAGGAGCCGTCTGTAAATGTGATGGATAGTACAGTAGCATCATTTTAAATAGTGTTTATTTTGTATAAAAAATCCATTGTTACATCTGTTGTTCTTTTTTTTTTTTGATTTTTTCCCCCCATTTCTTACATTTTCAATCTGTGCGACTCTCAACGGCATTACTGCCTCGATGGTTTAATGAGGTACAAGAAAAAAAAGAGAGAAAAAAAAAAAGAGAAAAGTGTCATATTGTTGGCGCCCTTGGCTGTCACACCTCCTAACACATTTATTAGCCTTGTATATCATTATATCCTGACACATGTGAACTTTAAAGGTAACAGATTTGGTATTATGAGGTTGAAAGTGGCCTTTGGGAGAACTCCAGTTGTTCAGCAGTCTGTACCTCGCTGATGTCAGATTCTGTTCGGGACGGTTGTTTGATTCGAAGCGATGGAACATTTTCAGGTCATTTTCCCAGAACCTAGACAGAACGTGATCTCATTGACCAAGTGATGAGTTTTCCAGTCTTCAGTCTTACTGCTTAGTTTGGCTAATTCATTGCTCAGTGTGGCGTCCGATTCCTGTCCTTGGTTGGCTGGAGCGGAACCGGACATGGTCTTCTATTGTTCTAGAGTATCCACCCCAAGGTTTGACATGATGCGCATTCTGCGATGCTTTTTCTGCTCTCGGCTTCCTGTCAGCTCGCGTCTGCCTGGTCATTATCCTCTGACGTCTTGGTGTTTTTCGCCACAGAACTGCAGCTTGCTGAATATATTGTGGTTTTCACATCGCACGGTGTAAATTCTAAAGACTATTCAGTGCGAACCACAAGGTCAAAGTGGCGCGTCTTTCAGCAGCAAACACACCACGGTCACTGAGATCACATTGTTTTTTTCAGATTCTGATATTTAACGGGAACGTTAACTGAAACTCTTGAATTTCCTAAACCGATACCTTGACACTGCTTCAGATCTTTCATAGTTTTGTTTTTCAACTTCGTGTCATGTCAACACACTCGTTTCATAACAGAAAATATTCGAACCCTGTTTACCACAGTGTCGATAAACTTTTTTCTGTTTCAGCCTTTTTCAGTATTTTTCCAAGTGAAGCAGTTTAACGACATACAAAAATATGTGCAACTAGCATGAAGTTCAGTTCACAAACAATAAAATGATCCGGTTCACGTTCTTAGTTCACAAAAATAAACTAGTTCACATCCATTTCTTCCATATTTTTATTTTTAAACAAGGTATTCTGAGCAGGAGAAAGCACTCGTTTCAGCAGAACTTTGCGTTTCATTACTGTTATCTTGGTGTGAGTCTCGACAGCGACGTCCTTTGTCCTTAGTAAGTAACAGTACTAGTTCTAATTCATTCTTTTTTGTTTTCTTCTGTATTTTCTACACTGTAGAACGCGACTGCACATTATGAAGTGATACATCTGTAATTATGAAATTAGGTAACAGCAACAACGACAGTCAGTTGTTATTTTAAGACACGAATGTCAGCTGTTCTGAATATTTCTTGCAAGAACAGTATTGTGTCAAGTGCGTTTGCAAAACCCATCAAGCACCAAGATGAAACTGGCTCGCATGAAGACCTTCCCAGGAAAGCAAGACCAAAACAAGACCTCTGCTGCAGACGAGAAGTTCATTTCGAGTCACCAGTTACCTCAGGAATCACCAGTTAACAACCAGCACACCAGGTTAGAGGCGTTATGAAGCTTTACAGAGCAGAAGTAGCAGACGCATCTCAATACCAACTGTTCAAAGGAGATTATTGTATTATGTACAGTATGTACTTTTGAGGCATTCAACATTGTTTTATAATGTAGAAAGAAATGAAAGAATAAGGAAAGATGATGCAGTTAGAAGGTGTGTCCAAACGTTTGACTGGTAGTGGGCGTGGCACATCAAATCAGCAATAAGTTTGCATTTTGCATGTTTTAATTGTACTTTTATTTTGACACCAGGATTTCGCTGTAACCCCTTATATGGAAAAAGTGCATGATTTTCTATCCCAACTGGTAAGCTTGGATATGTTAATAAAAGTGCTTTAAAATAATGGACGGCAAAATGTTTCTAAATTCTTTGAAGCATCCAGAAGATTTTTGCCAAAACTGGAAATTTGATCTATATCACCTGTCCGACTTAATACCTGATTCACATACGGCATCGCGAGTTAATAAGATAATCAAGGCTGACAATACCCAGCCGTACGTTGGATCGTGTATACATCTTCATACCTACTACACGACACACGCTGTAGACAAGCGTCACAAAATGTGCACCACTGACGGTGTAATCAGCACTGAAGCTGATGAGATTTACTAGAAGCGAATGATGCCAGATTCGGCCACTGGCATAAAACTCTCAAGATTCCGCACTTAGCTCTGCTGGTGCCCTCTGTTGCCATGTTTTGCAGCGTTGCACCTGATTGGCTGATTGCTTAATTGAGCAGGAATGAGCAGGTGTACATACTGTAGTTTCCTATTAAGTTCATATTAGTAATTCATTAATGTATTTACTGTTTCTATGGTAACTACTAGCTCGTAACAATTTGTATAAATAACTAGGCGTGAAATAGACTTATTTAGTTAAGAGAAACGCTTGAATGATACTGATCTTTATTCTACCTAATGTATGCATCTGTATGTAATGTACCTAAAGTACAAATGTTTAAATATATAAATATATACAGACCAACAAAAATTGCATACTTTTAACATAGTATAGTGAAACATCAATTATATTCTTATGACAACGTGTGCCTCAGGGTTTTATTCCTTACTTGTACATGACCTTTAAAGTGATGCGGATCAGGTCCTATGGATCCAGAGGGGGAAAAAAAAAACTATAATCGGTCTTTCGTGCTAACGGGTTAAGATGCAGACAACGGTTTTATTAAACCAGAGCCAGTCGGATCATCGTGATCACTTCCACACACATTTTTGTTTCAAGCCCTAATTCCTGAGCATGATGTTGTTGTGGAATGAAATATCACTTTAATAACCCTTAAGCCGGAAACAACACTCGTGCGTGTTAGGATGTGCGGCGCTTATTTGGTGTGTGTGTATATATATATATATATAGGTGTTGTGCTGGCTTTTCACAGCCGCCTTTAATCTGTTTTATAGCACTTCCGCCGCCCAGTGCGGTTTTCACTTTTTAAAGACTTAAGTGGGATTCTGCCTCCTTTCACCTTAAGCTGAAATTGCTGCCTGAGATTGAGATTGATGAAGGAGTGAGCCTCCTCTGTATCCCTCGTAGCTAGTGAAAATGTCAGGATCTCTGCTGCGCCTCTGTTTAGTAAAGACGAATCGCTCGGATTCAGCACGAGCTAGGAGTTTGTACGCCGGCAGCGCGCGAGTCTTTGATGTTGATGTGGTCTGAGACGTGTTAGCGTTGATTACCAGGGCCACATTATCGCTCGCTTTGAACGCGCCTCTGATCTGGCCAGGGTTTGTCAGCTCCAAGCTGCATTAGTGCACTTTTCCAGCGGGCACTCAGGCTTGCCATGATGTATCGGGGGAGTTATTGCAGTGGCCAGTCTGCTCACCGTGTGCACAGAGTTGAAGACTCAAGAAGGATTTAGCCTCATTTTTCAAGCACATAGGAGCATGTCTTTCCTTCTATTCACTGCGGTAAAACTGCCCTCTCTATACCTCTCTCCTTCTCTCTCTCTCGCTCTCTCTCTCTCTCGCTCGCTCGCTTTCTGCATTCCTCTTGTCTTTAATGAGTACCTCAGGGAGTGCGATGTAAGGATGACCTGACGAGTTTTCTTTCTGTTGCGGAAAGTGCTTTGAAATCGAGAATGTGGAAGACGACTTCAGAAGTGAACCAAGATTTTTTTTGTTTTTTTTGTTGCATTATTTCCTATTAGATAACAGAGAATTAGCAGAACGTTAGACAGCATTAATAGCATTATAAGCAGAGATGGGAATATATGATGTATGTGTGGTAGGAGAGGTGAGAGTGCTGTAGGCGTTTTTTTTGAAAAGTGGTAATCCATGCCAGCGTGTGGCTATTCTTATAAAAATATATTGATGGGGTGAACGTTTTTTTATGATAATAATAATAATAATAATAATATTGTATCATCATTTAATGGCTATGCTTGTTAACCTTTGTTAATGCAACGTAAGCAACTTTTCACAAACGCTAATAAAAACCTAATAAACCTCTCATGATAATGCCGTATAATTGATTCCTCTGTGGCCTGTTGGACCTGCTGCTGTTGGTTTTCACTGTAACTGCATTTAACTGCAGTTCAAAAGAAGAAACAAGGCAAGGATTGTCTTTTTCTTCAGTTTTTATTTTTTATTTTTATAAAAAATATTACTGTGCAGTAACCAATCTGTGTTTAATCTAATGACAATTGTGTTTAAAGCTTTTTGTTTGATAGAACATTGAAAGCATTTTAGTGCACAAATATTTAAAAACAATAACATAATAATACAAAACCCTTCCCTAAGTAAAAGTAAACATCAAAGGTTAGTTATAATTTAAAATGTATATTATATTGTAAATAGTGTTATTGCTTATTAATCATTATTCTTATCCAGGCAAAAGGACTAGTACAGAAACCTGCAGTAGAAGGAATTAATTGTTCATTATTTATATTTACAGCATCTGGCAGGGGCACCCATCCAGAACGACTTACGTTTTTATCTCATTATGCAACTGAGCACTTGAGGTTTAAGGGCCTTGCTCAAGCGCCCAACAGCGGCAACGTGGTGGTGCTGGGGTTTGAATCTGTGACCTTGCGCTCCATAGGCCAGTGCCTTGACCACTGAGCTACCCCCATTATTAACATCGCTGATAAATATTTTTGACGCTTTATACTGTATATTTAAGCAGTAGGCTGTAGTGCAGAATATTATATATATAATATATACTGTATGTAAAATATCTATTGCTTTTATACAAAAGTCCAACAAACACCATTTATTATCATCAGATTGTGATTTGTTTGTTTATTTAACCAGTTATTTTTTTGGTGGAACTGGCAAACGACAGATAGCGTAATAAACAGAGGTGAAAGTAGTTACCAGTATAAGAAGTGAGGAGTGTATACCATGGAGGTGGTGGACAGTCCTGAGAAACTTTATACCTCCCCTGATTTAGGGCGGAATCCCAGATAGTTTTAAATTGAAAGCTAGTGCGCTGTGAGAAGGTACAATCCCTTGTTCCACACGCCAAGTAGTTCCCGTGATCAGAGGTTAGGGAAGGATTCGGGATTCAGCCTTGTGTTAGAAACTAGTTAGCTTTGTAGCCGTAAATCAAACAACATCTCAAACAACTCAGAGGAAGTTAGAAACAGTTTCTAAGGAGACAACGTGTTATTTAAGATGACAATGTTATCGGATGTGTTTTCTTGCTGTTTCACAGAAGTGCTTCTGTGACTGGTTTTGAATATGGGTTTTGACAGGCAGTTGCTCTCCCCTCTTTCCAGTACCGAGGACCGTATAGACCTACTTGATGTTACACATAAACAGTGGGATCTTGGATTACGAACATAATTCGTTCTGGAAGCTGGGTCGTATATCAAAACACTCGTAAACCAAATCAGATTTTCCCATAACAAATAATTAAAACTCAAATTATTCATCCCACAGCCCCCCCCCAATACATAAAAATAATTAATACAAAATATAAAGTAAAAATACAACACATTAACCTGCACTTTACCTATAAAAAAAATAAATCCCGACAGATAAGTGTTTCCGTTTGTGCGCACAGGCGCTGTGTATGTGTATTAGTGTGTGTGTGAAGCTAAAGTAAGAGGAGAGGAGGAATGACCCCCTCCCCTCTCTCTCTTCTCGTCTTACACAGTAACCCTTCCTCGGCGTTACTTGCAATCTGAGGTTCCACTGTAGTTAAATGTCCGGTGCTGTTATGCTCTATTATCGCCTCTTGTGGAATGCCTCTTATCCAATCAGGTTACTAACTTTTGTATATAAAACCTATAAATTCAGTCCACATATGAAGTGTTCAGATTTAATGCAGGTTTGTTTTAGGGTTATAGGGTTCATAGATTTGTTAGTGAATATAACTCGTATATAAAATCATATTATATACATTTTTGAGCTTAACAGGTGTCACCAAAAGGTATCTGGATTAAAAGTTATTCAAATTTTTATGATTTTCTTCCTCAAAATGGGTTCGAAACTAACATTAGAAGTTTTGTTCTCATGTACGCAACACAGGATTTTTCACATAGAGAAGTCGGTGCTGCATTTGCTTGTTTGCTGATGGAATGCAGACTTCCAGCCCACCCGGTTTATTGATTTTTCTTGAAATGTTTAGTCTTTTTTTTATTAGTATTCTTATGACCTTGACTAGTGAGCCAAGAAAATCTTGTTTTTCCCCACATCAGTATAACTGTATTGAACAATGCACCAGTTCACGCTTCAATCGTTTTTCTCTTTCCCTCTCTTTGTCTTTAATTGACTCCCTTCATCTGGTAATTGATTAAAGGGGATTAATTTAGCGCTTGTGCTGCTCGGGCGACACGAACAGGACGGCCCGTTAATCTTTATTTGCCTTTTTGTTGAGTTTTATGCGCTTCCTCGAAAGCTTTATGTTATAAATCGAACACATGACTCGTGATGCAGATCCAGGAGGCTGTTCCAGGTTCAGCGTGGTTCTACAGACGGCTGAATTTGAATGTCGGGGTCTGTTCTGTTTCACCACACCGGTGAAGCGGTTGAGACTGATTGGCGCGTCACAGCACGTCATTATCAGCGAGGCCTCCTCTGTGCTGAACCGCCTACAGTCTACAGCGTAAAAAAAACTCCCACCTGCACCACACTCTTCTCTTCTCCTTTTCCCTTGGGTGATCCACCGAAACAACATCAACGCAATCATTTTCACTTCTGTATATATTTAGAGACACAACATCAGACAAGACCAGGGCTGCGTAATCTCAGGCTTATATACCCCTCCTGTGGGATACATGCTTCTGATATAACTGACACAACTGTGCAAAAGTCTTGAACCAACCCTGATTTCTTCATATTTTGCTTCCAAAGCTTCCAGCCTTGCTTGTATTTTAATGTAGTCTTGAGGAATAGTTCTCCAGGCTTTCTGAAGGATGTTTTTGGTTCTCATTTTTGTCAAGTTTTTGGCTCATTTTCAGTCTAGTTCCTGTATCTGGCCAGTTTCCGATGGGTTTTCTTGTGTTTGTTAAGCCACACAGTGACTCGTAAAGCATAAAACCATCTAACTTACGGCATGAACAAATGACAAATGAGGATCAGGCCTGTGATTAGTATACTGGCGATGCTGAATGCCGCGTGGTTGGAAGAGATGAGAGGGGAAATGAGGGCGCTGTAGAAACATTTGTTCATATTTATTTTCACTTCGTATAATGACGCAAAAAATCCGCAAAAACGTCACTGAATTAAAAAAAATTCATGGCTGGGAATTGAACATATTTAAGAATGATGCCTTTGGACACCTGCGAAATTATCCGTATGCATTATCTGTATGAAAAATTTCTTGGCTGCGTTTCTTGGATACGTTTATTAATGAAACGCTGCGAAATAGCGATGATGCAATGTTAAGCTGAGAAACTTTCTTATCACTTATAGAAACTTCAGTCGATTGGATGTTATATTGTAGTTTATTTACCAAAATGTTTCTACATGGTTTTCTCGCCTTTTCATTTTTAAAAAAAGCGTCAATTAAAACAAGCCTTCTGCAGTTTTTTTGCAGTTTGCATAATGTACATGTACCTAATTATAACATTGCGGCCATATTGCGTACTCCTTAAACACGATTATTATGAAGCATTTATGAAGAATATCAGGTCATGGTCGCGCTGTAACACTGCATTATGTACTGCTTATTTATTCATGATTAGGGAACGTTCAGAACATTAACAAGCAAAGTTTGCATATTTAATAGGGGCAGGATTATCAAATGTGCATAAAGAGTGTCAGGTCGCCGTCTTTCATTGTCAGTCATGCGCTGAAATACTTGTACACAACAGTACACACCGGTACATGAGGGATTTGCTCTGTCCTGATGAAACAGGAAGCAGGTCAACGTCTACAACGTGGTTGTAATTATATTCACCGATATTTGATTGAGGAAACCTCGACGTCCAGCGTTCAAGACAGAAAACACGACGACCTGGTTATCTCGTTTTCCCATTAACCCGCGTCTAGTGAGCAGATCGGCCGACCTTTGGCCTGCCGCTCGCTTTGAATATTCCCGAGCCATTTTATTATTCTCTTCGCTTGAGTGGTTTTGATTAAAACCATAAACGTGCACCTGTGTCCGTCCATTCACCTCTGTGTTCTCACCATCAGCATTCTTAAACTATAAAATGCGGATGAGTGGAGACGGAAAATGGGGGTAATTGCTCAATCTCAGACACACACATACACACACGTACACACATAGACACACAATCACCGCATTTCAAGTGTCATCTCACCAGCACTTCACCCTCCATACTCAATCACCTGTTTCCATAGTGACTGTGAAAGGGATGAGAGTGGATGGTGGAGGGGAGGGGGGGCGGGGTAAAGGGTTGGGTGGGGGGTGTAGAGGGGGCGATGCCGCCCTGGTGTTCGGATAAAGTCTTCCTGTCAGTTCCTCCGTGTTCCACATGGCATCTGAAGCCCCCTAGAGCTCCCCAACCTTGGACAAGGAGATATTTTTGGTTTGGGACAGGGCACGACTTTCCCCGAGGCTGTTTGAGGACTAAACTCTTCATCCTTCTCTTAGTTTTTTTTTTTTTCCTTAACAAACCAACACAACAAGTGTGTAACCCTTCTGTAAATGTGCTTTAGTGTAACGAGTAGATACAAATAATTGCATTGAAATCGAGTAAAAGTTAAGACAACTCTAATGCTGGCTGTAGATTCTGGCTGTATATTTGGTGGTTTTGACATTTATATTAATATTTCAGAATTACTTTGTTCAGGTGAATTTCTCTCCAGTCTATTCAGATTAATAAAATCACTCAAGTGTAATTTCGCTCCTCCAAGGTTGCATGTAGGGTTGCAGATTTCAAACATTGTTTTTCTTAACCAGTATTCCAATAGGTCATAATCAATAATCATAAATCATTAAGTGAATGATAACCAGGCACACATTTCACCCTCAGTTTCGGTTTTATTGAAACAGTTACAGCGACAAAATCCAGATGTTTCTAGATGCAAAGAACTAAAGAAACCCTCGAATTTCACCTTTAAAGAGACCCTACTGTTAAAGAATGAATCAATAGTGTTATACAGTAGTTAAGTTGTACATATTGTGAAGCCTTGAGCAGAGCAAACCGAACACGGACGCCAGGAGACAGAGGTTGAGGGGGGAAAAAGATTCTTTTTTATTAAAAACATTGTCTTTGGCTTCTGACGTGGCCCGGCGCGACGAGTTTGAAAATAAGGGACGCGAAGATGCTGTCGAACTCTGGCGTAGGCCACTTGGCGGCGTGCCCCGTGGAGGAGATCTCCCCCTACGGTCAGACTCTGGAAACGTAGAAACACAATACAAACGAGAGTTCAGCGTCCAACATCTGCTGCTCCCCAGTCCGATGCTCGTCTGGCCTTTTATAGGCAGTCGATGACAGCGGGACGGTGGAAGGTTATTCGCTGCCAGCGCTGGCGAGTTGAGGCGCCCCACCCATCTTGGACGGGCAGTGGAGCTGGTTGTGGTGCTGAAGTGATTTCTTGGCCTCGTTTTTCCAGCGTGAACACGGTAAGAGGTGCTGGCTGTAGGCCCGCCTTCACAATATGTTATATTGGCCTCAGTCACCTGGACTGCCATACTTGTTTTGCGTGTATTTAAAGCCCGGAACATGAATTCCAGTGACAAATTGGGGTTACGTCAAGATCCAAAGATGGCTGTGCTGAGTGAAATACTGTCCTTCATTCAAGTGGATTCTCAGCAACAAACATGCGCTTAATTTCGAAGCCAGACCCTCAGGAGTAGGGTTGCATTCCTATTGGCTTGCTAGAATGTGACTTTATCCCCAAAAATCTGAACCTGATTATCTGAGTGTTGTGTCGAAGCAAAACACACCCATGCACACACAGCACGAGCATCTTAAAAGCAAACCCCCCGGTTCTCTCTGACATCAAAATGACAAGACAGAATCAGAATCAGGTTTCTTGCCCAGCGCACACGCAAGGAATTTGAGTTTGTTGTTGACTTAAAAGTACAGACCTCCACATCTCACAGAATATTTTGTTTAGAGACGAGACACTGTCCATAGGAAGGACACACCTTTCAAGAACTATACAGATTAAATAAAGACTGCAACATACAGACCGCAGTGTAAGTGTGTATTATAGTGAGTTCAGTCTGAGTGTTGGTGGGTGTCAGTGCCTGAGAGTCGAGATCCTCCAGAGCAGATGCTAACGGCTAGTCTGGCAACGCCGCGTTCCAGCACATTGGCGAGTCGTAAGCAGTTTTTTTTTTTTTTTTTACCGCGTACAGCCTTTTATAACTAAGCCTTGTAGCGTTAAAGTGTGAAACGGCTGCTTCCTGCACGCATTTCATATTTAAATAAGTGATAAGTGCATGAGACTTTCTCAGAGGATTGCAGTTGATATTATTCAGTGATTTAAATGGTAAAATATCACGTTTTTTTTTTTTCGTGGGGGGGGGGGGGGGGAGTCACATGAAGAGGCAAAGCAGTTGGTTTTTAATGAATAAAAAGTTTTGTTGTTTTATATGCGCTCCACATGGCCTCGGAGCTTATTAATTTTTGACGCTTATTTTTTAATGTGGGAAATTACTCCCATTTTTTTTCATATCTTTTTATAGTTATTATTTACTGGTAAGTTTCTAAAAGGATTAATCACCCAACCAGAAAATACGTTATGCGCCAAAATGTAGAGTACTGAAACCCGCGCATCTTGGACGTGCATTTGCGTTTGTCGACGGGGCAGAGCTCCAGAAACACGTGTTCTCGGTAGTGAAAAGGAAGTCGTGTTGTGCAGTTGCTGTTGAAAATGCGTCTCTCGATGGAGGAAAAAGTATTCACGGTGTAGAGTGTCGTTTCCGCTTATATGGGAGCGCTCGTGAACTGGGACCGAGTTTACATCCCGTTCCCCCGATCTTACACCACCTGATGGTTACTAGTGGGGAATGTTAAAGCAGAGTGTGTGTTCAACTGTGAAGATCCGCCAAGAGCTGCCCCTGCATCACTCGGCCGAAGTGCAGGAGTCTGTAGAGGTCTTTGTTCCGGGAATCCGTGTGGAGAATCTGCATGAACGATACGAACAATTCCGATTGAATGCTGCTACTACTACTGAATACCGAAAGCCTGAACATTTTCAGTCTTACATCCTCACTACCACACACACACACACACACACACACACACACACACACACCACACACACACACACACACGTGTTTAACCCCACTCTGCATATGGCCCATCGATTGTATCTTTGTTTAATCTCTGTGGTATTTAGATTCTGGTGCAGTGATCATGCCGTATGTTTCTTGCAAGCTCTCGAGTTCGTGAGTGACGACGCCCGAGACGACGCGCTACTACTGTATTTTATTGCACTGCAGCCTGGCGTAGAACCGAGTGTGTAAGACATAACGAAGAGCTGAATGAAGGTCAACCCCCACTCTTTTCACCCAGACGGCATCCTGTTAGTCATTCATCAGTACTGCTTAAGCATGTGTATATATTGCGCACACACACACACACACACACACACACACACTTTTAGATTACTATCATCCTGAAGACCTTCTTTAACTTCTTCTTTAGCTCATTAACGCCGTGCCGGACGTAAACCTAACAGAACCCGTAACCGCGGTAACCAAGAGGAGACTTTTAGTTTGTAAAGTCTAAATAAAATCTCCAGGTTTCGGTTAAAAATGTTCGATATTCCTGTCCTTAAAGGGACATTCGGTCGCAACCAAGATACCTTATATGCTCTCTCTCTCTTTTTTTCTCTCTCGTTCACACACACACACACACACTCATGCATGCATACATTCATTCGATTGATCTCAGCGTCTGAAGTTTTCACTAACCTAATCATGCGATATAAAAATCAGACTAGACCATGAATTTTTAATGACAGGGTTTGGGGTCTCTTGTTTTTTTTTTGTATTTTATTATTTATTTTTTATGCTGTTTCATCTCTCTCTTTCTCTCTGTCACTCTTCCTCTCTCTTTCACACACACCCTTTTCATCTTCTGATCATGTCACAGCAGACAAGCTCAATTTGTGATACCCAGGGTGGTCTCATGTTTTTTGTTTAGGTGTATATATATGTGTGTGTGTGTGTGTGTGTGTGTGTGTCTTCCCTCAGCAAGTTAGGATTTCTAACACGTCCGGAAATAAGGTTGTTGCATGTCTGCTTCTGCAGAAGCTTCAGGTGCCAGTTAGCTTGACGTTGATGTTTTAGAGCGACATGGTTGATTTTTTCCGACCACAAAGCGATGGTGCGTATCAGAACGTGCTACTGGAAGTGTGTAAACATTAGGCGAGGCAGTGAAAAGTTTGGAACTGAAAATTTGAAGTGTGTACCATTTTGTATTTTTTTTCCCCTCTCCGGCACATGGGTTCGTTTAAACGGTACTTCAGCAAACCTTGACTTGTAACCTGAGACTGTTGAGAAATTTCAGACGTGCTGATTAGTTGGTGTTGGGAAAACAGGCGTGTGTGTGCAAACCAAACTTCTGCAGTTTGCAGAGTGTGACTCTGACACATCGCAACGACACAGAGGAAGTGAATCAGAAAGGAGTCCACTTCTCTCTTCCACATCCGTGGTAACTTTATGATTGTTTACAATCTCAGTCTTAATCAACCTGTACGTTGAGTGGGAACTCTTTTCATTTTAGAGTACACCAAAAAAAAAAAAACTTACTGTAGAGTTAAAAACCTCACACTTGAGATTCACTAAACGGACAAAAGGGGCTCCTTGATAGCAGATAAACGGAGTGTCCAATTAAAGGGTTTAAGAGACAAAAGCAAACCGATGAAGCCTCCAAGGATGCAACAAAATGAGAAACAAGATGAAATTTCCAGCCGTGATGTTGAAATACATTTTAGATTAGAACAAAATACGAACAAAAAGCATGCACTTTAGAGAAGTTTAACTTCTTTAACTTTCGCCAAGTGTTAAATTTTTTTTTTTTTTAAATCATACTGTGGTAACTTTAAACAGGAGACATTTTTAAAGATGCAATAAAGGAAGTTTTTTTTTTCCCCCCTCAGAAGCTGGAGGTCAGAATTACAACATACGGTTAAAAAGTACAAAATTCCTTTCCTTCCGCATTTGTAAGAAGGAAGCGTGGGCAAAGGTTTTTAGTACCTGAAATACAAGAGGCGTTCAAGTCAAACCAGGATGAACTTTGTGGTGAATGAAGGCATAAAACCGTTTGACATTTACAGAAGACTCCAAGCACTGATGAGACGCTTAGCTGCGATAAAACATTTGAATGCTGCAAACGTTTTTAAAGAAAGCCGTACTCCCGCGAATGACGAGCCCGGCCGAGGTGGCTCGGAGCCCGCTGCAGTCGTTATCGTCAACATTCGGCGAGTGGAACGACCTGGTCCTTGGAAATGTCCACGGATAACTTGTCGTCAGCTTGCACATGTGTGTGTGGGAACCGTACACACGCGATCATCCGCCAGCACCACTTGTTGATTATTGCCATATCCTGCATACGGTCCTGAGCTCACTCCAAGCCATTTTTACATGTTTGGGTGGTTAAAGGAGTTCCTGGTAGGCCGGCAGGCAGTCTGATCAGAGCTCTGGTGTGCTGAGAGAACTTTCAACCTTGATGGTATCCAAGCTCTAGTGAAACGCTGGGATAAGTGCATTAGTGCAGCAGGGGATCATATAAAGAAAATAAAGACCAAAACATGGTATTGGTGTCTCATCTAGATGTAGTGTCTGTAATCTGAATGGTCATTTAGATAAACCTGGCCAATTTAAACTTCACATGGAAAGACATGAACCTGAAAAAGTGTATTATTCTAAAATGCTAAATTGTTGCAGCATGAATTTGACATGGTTACAGACACTACTGATTGAAATTTCTTTTTTTTTAATCCTTAATTTTGCATGGAATGTTTTAATTTAAGCAACAATTTTTTAGGTCATATACTTCTAAAACTTTAGTATCAATACACATAAAGAAAGGTGAATAATTTGCATTTTAAATGATTATTGTTTGAAGCGAGACAGTATAATGCAAGAAATGGGGCACTTATAAAGTCATCTCCCCAAAACTGCTGAAGTTTGCACCTAGAAACTTTTAGGAAAGCAAAATGGTTCACGTTTTCATTCATGTCGCATGAACTTTAGAAGTAGCTTCTTTGGCACGCACATGTATGTACGTATGACATAAAAAATATGAAATAAAATCAGCACCAGTACTGTGTTTTGGCCGAAAGGAAGTTAATCGAAAGATGGGTTTTTATGTTTCTGGGCCACTTTCGTATGCCGCCTGTGCTACTTTGTTTACCGCTTTTTTCCAAACTGGGAACTGTACAGTAGCTCTTTCCTGACCTGAGGGCACAATTTCTTTCTTTTTTTTTTGGACTTGTAGTTATATGCATCAGTATTATTATTATTTTATTGCAGCGTGGCTGGCGGTGGCAGACAGCACTATCCACAGACTGAAACTGGGCCACATTTGGTTCAAAATTGAAATGTTGTTAGTTGCATTTTCCAGGTTGTAAATGCTGTGAATAAACACCAGTCTAACAAAACACCTGAACACATATAAGAACATGCTTTTAATGAACTACATTAAGGCTACTAAAAAAAAAAAAACACCCCACTAAAGCTACTTGTACACACGCCGTGCTGAAACACTTCTGTTTGAGTTACTGTTTGTTCTCAGGAAAATGTAAAAAAAAAAAAAAAAAAAAAAACGTGCACGTACACGAGCGTACTACACAAAATGCATACGCGCATATATGTGTGCACATGCACTTTCATCACAGAATGCATGCTTACTGTCATATATTGTTATATATACATATATCTGGACTAATTTAAGCACGTCTCTAAGCAAACCGAAGTCATTTGTGTGATGTTAGAGAGTGCAAATAGCAACCAAAGGTGTGTCAGTTTCCTGTCCTGGTCTGAGCTGCTGTTCGTGCTGTGGTTTGAAGTAGAGCATCAGAAGTTTCACATGGCCTTTCTTTACATCCTGTTGGCCTGGAAGGGGAGGGGCTATTTAAAGTAGAAATAGTTATGGCTGGTTTATACAGTACATCAAGCAGACATAACATTAACACCACATCACATGAACACATCAACATAGATCGTAAGTAAACTGTGCCTGTGAGGACCAAAGGCAAGTCAGCCAGGTCTGATACCGCGATAGAAAAGCACAAGAACACCCAGCACACGAGGCCCAGCAGGCAAAGAGCCCGACACGACCTCCGACCTCGCCAGAGCGCAATCTCATCTCCCGATATATATACAGGGTCTCAGCACTTGAGTGACTAGTCATGCAATATTTGATGTTTTGAAAGTTAATTTGAATTTGGTTACACACCAGACGCAGCTGAACAGACCTGTATACTTATCAAATAATACGTTTTGCATGGCAGTTTTTCTAACTATCAGACTAACCAATAGATTATACGACATTATGACGATTCTTGCAGTTCTTTTAATATCACAATTTTATAAACGTATAAATTTATTACAATTCTAAACAAATTTGGCGAATAATTTGCTCCTACCACACACAGGATGCTGTGCTTTGTAAATAGGAATAGTTTAGAGGACATCACTTATAGAGTCAGAGAGGAACGGCAACAGCTTAAATTTACATATATATAAAGAATTGTGACACATAACAGTAACTCAGTAACTCAGAAACAGTCGGTTTCTCTTGGCTTAGTGTTAAGAAGATGACTAGAGATTTAAGACGTAAATGGAAGTTTAGATGCGGTTTTATAGGATGAAATATCATTTTAACTTGTTGCAAACATTATTTGAACTGGTATGTACGGACCGGTAAACTGTTTTATATTATCTTTAGCACAAACGTAGTGTTAAATGCACTGGTTTTCTCTGTAAGCTGTGATGAAATTCATGTTACATATTTACTCTGCATATTTCTGATATCGGTTGTACTGTATGAAGAGGGTTGCCAGGTCTTCAAGACAACTGAAAGGATGGGATTGATTATTTTTTTCAATGACACTTGACATCACAGGTGGTGCTAATTTTGATGTAAAACAGGTTAGCAATATCAATTACTCAAGGGGATTTTTACATTGATTAGAATATCCAGTAGGAGTCGGCTGTACTGTTCAGTTCTGTTCAGTTCTGTTCAGTTCTGTTCTGTCTGGTGTTGTTAAAATATCCCACAAAGAAGGTTTCAGTGCAAAACAAGATAAATCCATTTTGATCGCTTTAAGAAAATGAAGCTGAGCAAAAGATGTAACAAATGTATTCAAAATAAAAAAAAAATTCAGTTATATCAATATTTATAGCAAACTGCTATAAATCCACCTTCAACAGTTTTGATAAACCAGCCTGTACGTGTGCTTGTGGCTGTATGGCATTTAGTGTCAAGAGTTAATTTTATTGTTGGGAAAAGCAATAAACTGTTTTTTTTTCTTTTTTTTTTCCATTTTTATTTGGGTTTCCGTTTTAGTTCATGTACCACAGCCACTATTTTATCTGAGTTTTTTTTGTTTTTGTTGTTGTTTTCTTTTGAAATTGAAATCTGGTTTGCCAAAAGCATGTAAATTCAAAACTTTTAAACGAGGGATATACCACAATTTGGAAAATGGACAGCATTGTGTTCCTGAGGAAAAATGATTTGATTGAAAATCCTAAAATGTCGGCACTGAAACCCTGCGATTGTATAAGCAAGTCAAGAGCACATGTACAATATGCTGGCACATCAGTTTCGCCTGTAACACGTGAGACATTTTGCACTATGCCACCTAATTACGCATGCAGACAGTTTAGTACATCTTATCCCGACACTCAGAAATCGCTTCAGTATTAATTTCTGTAGTTTTAATTTTGTGTCCGTGCAGTAAAGCTCCAGTAGTCCGGCTCACTGTTGTGTTATATAGTGATTTTTTAAAGGTCATTAGAGAGAATGCGGTCCTAATGCATTGTGCTCAGCATAAATAAAGTTCTTTTAGTGCTCTGGAGCTGTGATTGCAGTGGTCCAAACTAATCAACTTTCACTTAATGGCCTCCAAGCCCAATCCTGATTAACGGCAACAAATTTTACAGCACCCTTTACTTTTTGTCCTGCGAAGTGAAACATAGCTACACATCTCTTTACCGTTCTCTCTCTCTCTCGATGCAATCCGCTCGTTTTATGAGCGCGCTCGTGTGGGCTGATGACGCTGCCTTGGCCTTTCATCCTCTAATATTTATCGTCCTATTTGTTCACTTCCATTCAACCGTCTTGCGACACAGTCTGTCCCTCTGCCTTCAACCATCCCTCTTTCATGCTTTCATTTTTTCTTTCTATTTGTGTGTGTGTGTGTGTGTGTTTGGGTGAGGGTAAAATGATGAGGGGGAGTCTGTTAACCTCGTCTGACATTGCTCCTTATCGGCCGAGCGAGCTGCAGTGGATTATACGGCGGATTAATGGGAAGAAGAGCCGGGCTCGCCGCGAGACGCTGGTGCTCGCCGTCATAACTTCATTCCACTGCCGAGGCAAGAAAGAGAAGGGAGAAAGGAGGGATTAATAAAAGTGTCGGTGGTGAAATTATGTTTGTGAACAGTCGAGTTACCCGAGAGAATGTGTTAACATAGCGAGGTTCAGGCTGGTGCAGATGCACAAGGATGCAAGCGTGCTTTTGCAAGCAAATGAGCAAAGTGCACGTTTAGACAAATAAGCACTGTGTGTTCTTTAGGATGCTCCACATTTGACGTCTTTCTTCTGCGTTTCAGAAAAAAAAAAGAGAGATTTTTGTTTTGGTTTTCATCTAACAGTTTTCAGATTCTTCTTTTTTTTTTTTTTTTTTTTAGATTTTCCGTCATTAACTTCACATCTGTCTAAATTTTGTTCCATACAAGCACAATGTTCAGAATTAACCAAAAAAATTATAGAAATACTAAATTTGTATATGTTTATTCTAGTCTCATTGCATCATAGTGCACATTATAAATCAAATATTAACAGTGATATATTTTTAGATCACTGTTAATCCTAAAAAATGATGGTAAATATATTTATATTTGATCAATAAAACTATGTAAAATGTCCATAATGCAGGTGAATATTGAGTCTGTGAACATAAAAAAACACACAAAAAAATTTTTTTTTGAATGTATGGCTACTAAAATCACAATAAAACAAAAATATATACTTTTTTGTTGATGAACCCTTTTAGGCCATATTTATCTTCTATGTAAATAATTTTAAAAAGGGGTTTCAGCTCTTATAATGACCAGTGTTAAGTACCATATAATTTTGTTTGGCATTTGAAAACTACAGACTGAAGGCTTGCAGAGAGAACGACAGAATGAGCGACAGGGAGAGAGCGCAACATGGAGCTGATGACAGAAAGAATATTCAGGGCTGGGTTTTTTTATAATTTTTTTTTTTGCGACATCCCCCCGAGCCTCCTGTGCGCTGTAAGCATGAACGAGATGTGGATGCTGTCCTTATTGTGAACCAGAGCCCGAGCTGAGATTTGATAAGAGAGCAGCGGTGAGGATCGAGAAGAGCTCGCGACAACAAACAAGAGCAGGTTCTCTCCTCTCCATAGCAAAATTCGCACCGCATTACAGGCCCGAGAGCACGGCGATGAATTTCAAGAGACTCCTCTCCTCCTCTTCTGGCAGAAAAAGCCCTGCAGGCATGATCTGACTCAAAATCCTCAAACTAAAAACTGACCAAAAAAAAAATCCCCAAGTCTTAAGAGAAAACTGCATGTACCCAGGACTCGCGCACCTTATTAATTGGGAATTAGTCATTAATATTCAGTGTTTGCTCAGGACACGTTTCTTGCTTTATTTTGAAATTCACTCAGCTTTTGCACAATATTTTGTCTATTTTCTTCTTTCTGCAGGCTGACTGTGGTTTTAATCAGTGTCTATGGTGGTTGGTGACAGAAACATAAAGTGGTGAGAAATACTGGTGCTCTTGTTCATTGCTTAAGTGGCTGCACTGCTACTAGACAAATTATGATCAATGTTTTAGTATATTTGTTGGAGGTCCTAGATGTAATTGTTATTTTGTTCAATTTCATATGAATTAAGTCGTAAAATCGGCAAAATCCTATTTTCACACAAATGAATTGAATTGTTAACTATATGCTGTACTTCCAAATCAACCGATATACCGTAACCCCCTAATATTCATTTTAAAGTTACTATGCATTAATATTGTCTTTAAATGAAGAGCTTAAAAAAAGCTACAAACTTGAATTGCACGAAAGCGCAGCGTAGACATAGACGTGTCTTACTGTACTTTGCAAATATAAATATTATAAAAATCTTTAAAAAAAAAAAGTCTTAAAAACATTTACTCGACATTTACATTCTGATAATCAGTCCACCATTTCAGACAGTGCACTTTTTATTTCTAAATACATATTTTTTACTTTGATCCAACTAATATATATATATATATATATATTTATATATATATTTTTTTACCTTAGTTTCACTTTTATTTACAATTTTGACATAACATGCCATCTAGGGAATGGACCATCTTCCTTTACTCTCATATTCTCATGTTTTGCTATTTCTTTTACAAGTGAATTCATGGCACAGAGCTCCTCCAAAGTGTATCTGTT
Source organism: Clarias macrocephalus (assembly GCA_011419295.1). Taxonomy (NCBI): domain Eukaryota; kingdom Metazoa; phylum Chordata; class Actinopteri; order Siluriformes; family Clariidae; genus Clarias; species Clarias macrocephalus. The sequence continues at coordinate 36,255 of JAAGKR010001928.1, forward strand.
ACACTCCTACTGAAATATCCAGAAATCACCGTTCTTATTCATATAGTCTTTATTACTTTATTTGACTCCTTCTCCTAACATGCCGTTTCAGTGTCTATGTACAGTAAGTGCACAGCTCAGAATAGAAGAGCTGAGCATCAAACTGAGGAGGAGCTTTTCTTATATGAGGTCATATTAGGGGGCGAATCTAACTAGCTCAACCCTGGTCTATACAAAAAGGACAAAAAGCATGCTTTAAAATTTTTTTTTTAGATACATTCACAGTTTTTCCTTTTGTTTTGTATTAAAGGTCCCCTTTAAGAAAACATTTTTTTTTTCTGTAATTTGTACCTTTTGTTTCATGTCACCTCTTAAACATGTGCTTGTGAAAATTTAGGTCATATAAATTCAGGTTATAAAAATCAAGGTCACGGTTTAGTCGATGAAAACCATCTGGAGCTTTCAGAACGAGCACGCCACCCCGAGTCTGCACATGATGAAAACGCTGCGTCTCATTTCTCATTTTCATAATTCTGTTTTATTCCAACCAAGCATGGAATTTATGATCAGAGGATCTCTGTGCCATGGTGGATGTCTCTATGGAGACAGAACGTGTGAGCTGTCATTGACGGTGACAGTAATGACGATGGAGTGCAGGATAGTCGTCGTTTTACTGTCACTACTTAAAACAGTAGATGTAGATTTAAAATGTATCATGGTGTGAGATGATGCTGAGAGAAGAATTATAGAGATAAATCACAGAAAGTCAGTCCGTTTGTGAAATGAATGATCGGGTTTAGTGATGGCGATGCGGTTCTGTAGAAATTCTCAAGCAAATACATTGTGACAAGTTCATACTGTGTGAAAAACTTGTATATTGTTCCGCACAAGTTCATCCAATTTCTACAAGCAGGCTGAAGTGAACTTGGAGGAAAGTGCTGAGTAACTTTAGGCTTAGTTTATCCTTTGTATATACAGTATTAGTATGACTTTGAGAATACTAGTATTAGAAATACTACACTACTACTACAACTATTGCTAATAACTAGTATTGTTGTTGAAGTGATACGCTTTAAATAATTATACCACAATAATGATCAACAATATAAATTAGTTCAAAAGCTGGTCCCTGTAATATACCAGAATTTACACTACTTTTGTGAAATAAAGTTTTAGTTTCTTTAGAGCTAAAAGGTGAATTTTCTCCCATCTGAAATTTAAGTATGAGAAAAACAAACACCCAAAACAAATTAAATTCTATTCAAATTTGAACTTTCCAATAATCACAATCTACATTGCATGACTTCAAAATGTGAACTTAAAAGATTGCATATTAGCCTAACACTTCTAGTTCACTTTAACATACTTCTCAGTATATTGTACGTTCCACACTAGGATATGCTAATAAAAAATAAATGAAGTAGTGAAATAAACTGTTATTTTTGGATGTACTGAGAAATATAATTATTAATTACACAAATAATTATTATAATGATCATTCTGTCTATATATACAGTATATACAGGGTGGGCTAAAAGTAGGGTTACAGTTAACACTCAAACCTTTTTCCTTTTTCTAGAAATATAGACTTTTATTTACATATATTATAATTCCATATTAGACGCTTTACATTGAACATTTAATCTCTCAAGTATACCACAATCATTATTTCATGCAGTATAGTAATGACAGAAATATTCCACATATTAATATTAATGTGGATAATAAATATAAGTATAAATAAGATTATGAATATTGTGAAATAATCTAGCAAATGTTTTACAGCTTGAATTTCTTAAGGTGAAATGTCTCAATTTCAGCCTTCATTTGTGGACTGTAATTAACACTCAACACATTCAGATATCTAAAAATGTGCAATGAAGATATATGCTTGGCTTGTGTTAAGTCAAATGTTATTACAAAACTCATTTTTTTAGAAGACATTTCAACATAATTTAAATGTGGCTCTGGTACTCTGCAATCTATAGTAATTTATATTATTAACATGCCAAGGGCTATTCCATTTATTCAGATCCTTCATCTTTATTCTGCAGAGGCTGTCATTTTATCATTTTCAGATTTTGACTTTTGGTGCCCTTCAGTAATTGGAGGATAATAACTTCATCAGGTCTCATTTACAGGCCCATTTTTTATACACACAAGACCGTTAAAGATAAAGATAGATCAGATTGTTTCCCGCCTAGATTGTTAGATTGTCTTTATTTTCTCCTGGAGGATGGAGCAGAAAGGCGACTATCTATAGAAAGTCATGAGACCTTTTTTGTTCTCCGATGACTGAAATTCCCACATAGTTTTGTACCGAAAAAGGACTTCATATTAACTTAACACCTCTCCTGTTATACTGAACTTCCAGCCTCCTAACACACATAATGAGTGCAGATCAATCCCTGCTATCTGATTTCACCCAGATGAGGACGTGTTCTCTGTTCAGTCTGGTTCCTCTCAAGGTTTCTTCCTATTGCCGTCTCAGGGAGTTTTCTGTATATAGATTTTTTATTGGAGGAAAAAAACAACATATAAAAGGAAAATAATCAATAAGAGTTGCCATTAAATTTTTTTTTTATCCATTTATACTTAATATTGTGAAAAGTCTATGGAACATGTTCCTGTTATTACTTTCATTATAAGAGCGTAAACATCTGTTCCCTTACCAGCCTGTTTTTTATTTTATTTTTCATTAATAAGACTAAACAAACACAACTTGCGAAAACGGAAAGCACAATATCATCTTTTCTAAAGGCTTTCTCTTTACAAAAAAGAGGAGACACCATAACTCCGTCCAGATATAACAAAAAAACAAACAAAAAAAAGCCTCTTCAGGGGAAAAACATCACCATATCAATGATCATCAAGGATAACATATTCACAAACGAGCATATTAATATCAATTCGAGTTCCAGCTGGCACGCCTGTCAGGCCTGCTGTTAGAGAAAAATTAATCAACACTTTCCGACCAATCATAATGAAGGATTTAACAGCGCCGTGCTGAATTCTGAATGATGTCACAGAGAAGGATGAAACGTCCTTGGCATTAAAGGATGAAAGCCAGTACACTGATAGTATACTGCTGTAAATCTTATTGCTGATTTGCTTTGTGTGTGTGTGTGTGTGTGTGTGTGTGTGTGTGTGTGTGTGTGTGTGTATGCAGTATGTGTGTGTGTGTGTGTATGCAGTATGTGTGTGTGTGTGTGTGTGTGTGTGACTACTGACTGCTCTGACACTATTTTTGTCGTCTATTGCACAAGTGTGACTCAAATACACAGAAAGGTTGTGATGCCGTGGCCGCACCTCTACCGCTCGGACTTGCACGTCCACAGAGACAGAAACGTCCGTCTCCAAACCGCTCGGAGTTTTATATCTGGTCTGGGGTGGGGAGGTGGTCTCAGTGGTGGGGGTTTAGTAAGAGAGACGGAGAGCTATAGAGAGATAGTGACCTATAAAAAGAGATTGAAAGAAGGATGGAGACAGAAAGAGAGACTCAAGGCTTTCTTTCTTTACTTTCTTCCTTCTTTTGTAAAACAATCGTGCCCTGATATTCTTTCATTTTGTCCTTATTTCACCTTCTTTTGCTCTTTCGTTCTTTCTTTTTTTCTTCCTTTTCATGTCCTGATAAGATGGGTCTTCCTCATGCTATTTCTTTTTTATATTCCTCATCTTTGTTTCCTCTATTTCCTTCCTTCCATCCCCCCCTTAAAAATTAGACTGGGTATTTTTTTTTCTCTTCTTTCTTTTACTTTTACATCTTATTTCTCACCTTCTTTCCTTCTTTTTTTTCCGATCCGCTGGCGTTCCGTCTCAAATCTGACTTTGTATTACGTATTCTTTTCTCTTCTTTTTCTTACTTTTGTGTCTTATTCCTCATCGCCCTTCCTTCTTTCTTTGCTCTCTCTCTCTCTCTCTCTCTCTCTCTTTTAGTTTAGTTATGATCATTATTTAAGCCACGAGAATGTCCTGGTACTTACTATAGCAATATTTCTATATTATTGCTTTCTGAAGGAAACATTAGAAATGATTTATTTCTGTACTCGCTTTAAGGGACCAGGAGTTCATTCTGTTAGTTTTTTAAAGCCTTTCATGCTTACAATTAAATGAGAAAAGCTAATTTTGTTGGGAAAGATTATTACAGCTAGGCTTTTTTCTTTTTTTCTTTTTTTTTGTGCTCAGTTATTTGGGTCACATTTTGCTGCTGAAGTGCTGTTAAAGTTAATAACATTTAAAATGTTCCCACTCGAACGAGTCGCTTCGCTGATCAATGGCGATTGTAAAGCGGTGACTCAATCATGCGGTGTAGTGAAGCATGCAGAAGTGATGCAAAATGTAATGTTTTCATATTCCTGCTATACACGTCTCATTTTAGTGTTTTCTTTCTTATCTGGCACACAAACACACACACACACAAACACACACACACACAAACACACGCGCTCGCACCTCTTTACGTAACCAGCTGCTTTGCATTGCTTGTAATGGAAAGTGTATCTGTCTGTCTCTCATGTCGATATCCCGGAGCTCACTGGTATTAATGTTTAGAGTGGAACGAGACGCGCTACATGGCAGTGGTGAACTTTTCCCGCTCCGTCTGTGCTCGTTGTTCAGCCTGTACACAATTAAGCTCCAAGGCTGCCACGTGTCCGCAGGGTTCTTCATATGCATCGTTATCTTTTACTCTCCGCTCATGAAGCGCGTCTTTACAGGGTCGTGACCTCCTGCAGGAGATGCTCTCTGACATCATCACACACTGATAGTAAATATTCCTGACAGGTTGCAGTAAGAAGTGTAGTGTTTCCCTGAACACTTCTCCAGAGTGGACTTTAAGTCACAGGTGTTTGATAAACATTTGACGTTTTGCATCGTTAAAGGTAATGAAAAGATGCACATCAGTTTCCATTTTCTTTCTCGATTGCTTTATTATGGTGTTGCTTTTTTCCTCGTTGTTCTTTTTATCTCTCTTCATTCCTGTTTCTGATATTTCCTGTCATTTTCCCACTTAATGTTTTTTTCTGTGTTCTTAGGATCTCCACCCTTTGTTTTTTTGCTTACATCTTCCTGTTTCTTTACTTTTTTGCTATTTCCTTCCTTCTTTATCATTTCTGGTTTCTTTCTTTCTTTTATATTTGTTCCATTTCACTTTTCACTTGTCTTTTTAATTATTTTTTCCCAATCATTATCTCCGTTTCTTTAATGCTACCTATTTTATGTTTTCCTAGTTTCTTGCTTCTTTTTTTATATTATCTTTCTTTGTCTCTTCCTTAATTTTTTACATTTCACATTACACAGTTCCCATTTCTTTCTTTCTTTCTTTCTTTCTTTCTTTCTTTCTTTCTTTCTTTCTTTCTTTCTTTCTTTCTTTCTTTCTTTCTTTCTTTCTTTCTTTCTTTCTTTCTTTCTTTCTTTCTTTCTTTCTTTCTTTCTTTCTTTCTTTCTTTCTTTCTTTTTGTTCCCTCTAGGGCTGCTCCGATCAGGAGTTTTGGGGCCGATACCGATCACTGATTACAGGCTGTACTCGAAGCCTTATCATGTAGCATTATTTATTAAACTATATTTAACAACAATGTAAATCAAGTATTGAAATTATAAGAAGAGGAATATCATGAATTGACAACTGTATTTATTGGCCAGCAACATGTGCAACACCTCAAATTAAAACAGAGCAGCCTGTGCTTGGTTAGTAGTTGGGAACAGCTTAGAGCTTCACAAACACAACTTTCCTGTAGATAAAGTAACAGACAAATAGGACGAGGGTTGCCGGTGTTATGCGCTAAAATGCGACACCCCCCCCCCCCCCCCCAATATAATCTCTATCAGCTGTTATATCAGAACATAAATTCATAGGTTTATTCTTATCAAATATGATATAACTATTATAATTTACCCCAGGCACGTGACAGGGGTCATGACCATTAATACAAATTCTCATATAATGTTTATTTTTCTGACATTTATTTTGCAAGGATTTGTCATGTAAATGTATAGTGTCATGTATAATGTTTGCTCTAAATAAATATTCGTTATGAAGACTTACACAAAATGATTTGTATTATAAAGTAAGCAATATAAAAAAATCCATCTTGTATATGAAAAAAAAAAATTAGGAAAAAAAATCCTATCCAACATGTGTTTTTTTATATTGCTTATTTTATAATCAAATTCGTTTGGTCCGCAAGCATCCACGAGGACCGACAAAAAAATTAAACATGTGTAATTTTTCATGTTTAAAAACCTGTTTAAAAATTAACGTTTGACAAACATGTTTAATTTTTCGGGCCGAAAGATGGAAACGTAATCACAGCGCCAAAACTCGCGGTGAATGATGATGAACTGTACTTTCGGCCACCGCGCGAAACCGAGTAGGTGAGATGGGGGTATTACAGACAGCTGAGTGAGCGGCGGCGCGCGAGTTGCTGAACTTTTCCGCTCTCTCAAATGTCTGACGAGGTTTGTGGTGTTAAAATGCTTTTTTTTTTCACACAACACGTATAATTGCCAGACCGGTGAAGCCATTTTAGCACCGCGCAAAAAAAAAAAAAAAAGTCCCGCGAGTTTTGCGTCATCTGATCGGCCAAATAGAGAGACTGACGATCAAACTTCCCAAAGCTACTGTATTATCGGCCGATTATGATCGGCGAACGATCAGTCGGAGCGCCCTTAGTTCCCTCTCTCTTTTCACTTTTCTTTTTCCTCTCTCATCTTCTCTCGGTTTCTTTACTGCTTCTTGGTTTCTAATTTATTTTAATATTTCTTTCTTTTTTCTTCAACCACTGATTTGTTTTTCTAGTTTCTTAATTGTCTTGTTATTTCCTTCCTTCATTCCTCTCTTGTTTTTTATTCCCTCAGCACACCTCGTTTTCTGTTTCCATCTCTTTCTTTCTTTCTTTCTTTCTTTCTTTCTTTCTTTCTTTCAGTAAACCTTTGAAGACATGTGCAAGACAAGTATCGAAGGTCATGTGCAGAGTTTCGGGCAGGGTCACTCGTTGTGGGCGGTGCTAAGATGAGATGAGAACTTTCTCAGGAACTGTAAATCTAATTGATCTAAGCAGTCTAATGTAATTTAGCGCGCTGCATCGTCCTGGTGATCTGTAATTGGATTTTAATTCCCGCTAAGTGATGTTAAAACATCCTTCAGTCAGTTGGCTTTCAGCAGACATTTCATACCATTATTATTGAGCAATCCTCATAAAACTTTATAAGTATGTTAATCTATGGACTTTATTGTTCCGTGTAACTTGGCAAGAACTGGCAACTGGGAGCAATATTTGCTAAAGGTGCTTGGACCCTGATGACTGTCCTTGAAGCTACAGTTTTCTTTCTTGTCCTCTCCTAGGTCTCGTTCCTTCTCTTGTATTTCTTCTAATGCCTAAGCGTGTCCTTATTATTCTGTTATTGCAGTCTTAAGTAAAGAGGATAAAAGCAGCGTTTTTTGTTTTGGAGGATTTAATCTGTTTGCCTCTGTAGGGTTTAAACTGAAATAAAAAAGCTCATTTTGTGTAATGTTTTAGCGCATGAATAGGGCCTTGCCTGTTACTGCACTGTTCATATTGTGAAATAAATTAGAAGGTTCGGAAAGTTAAACTGCATTCCAGTTGCAGTTTAATCATGAATGATTAATGTGGATCCTGAGGCAAGGGGAGTTGAGAACTGCTTCTCTGCCTGACTTACGCTACTCTAGTGTTATTTCTCCACTTTCTTTTCTAAACAATGCGCGTTCTTGCTTTGCAGGATAACGGAGATGAGACCCACAGGATTGCGCCGTCCCCCGTGGTCCACGTTCGGGGACTCTGCGAGTCGGTGGTGGAAGCCGACCTGGTGGAGGCACTGGAGAAGTTCGGAAACATCTGGTAAAATGTTTTTGAAAGATTCAATCATTTGATTCTATTCTAAATTAACTAAATGGGATCAAATAGATGAACGAGTTCACGGCGATCGGGTGGACCAGTGGGATCGGCATGATCGATTTCGATCGAGCAGATCAAAGAGATTGAAATAAATCATGTAGATCAAAGAGCTCAATGGGATCAAATAGATTAATGCGATCAGAGGGATTAGGTGGATCAGTGGGACCAATTGGATCAAAGAGATCAAAATAAATCATGTAGAACAAAGAGCTCAATGGGATAAAATAGATTAATGAGATCAGGGAGATTAAATAGATCAGTGGGATCAATGCAAACAATTTGGGTCAAACAAATAAATCAAACAAAGAGATCAATCAATCGGTAAGATCAAGTAGATCAGTTGTACCGTATGGAGTGTAAATTGAACAATATGTGTATACCGTAGGGATGGGGATCATCAGGGACCAGCCGATACAATATTATTACGATACCAAGGTGCCGATTTAGATTTTTATTGCGATTCTGTTAACATCACAATTTTATAAATATGCTGATTTTATTACACTTCTAAGTAAACTTGGCAAGTAATTTGCCCCTACCACACTTTTCGGGATCCGCCACTGCAGTAGTTTAGAGTGCACCACCTCTAGGACCATAGTGGAACTGCAACATTTTACCCGTCAAATGAATTGATTTTGAAGTCAATGTGGCTGTACATGAACAGGAATCTCGATACATGACTGAAACTATTTTCCCCCATCTATAATATACTGATATAGAATGTTCAGCATAAAATGATAATCATTTAAGCTAAAGCTTTCTAACTAGTGACTGATGTATAAGTAGTGACTAGTTATACTTTAAAACCAGTATATTAAACTGGTTTAATCCAAAGCAAGCTCCTTTGGGATATTTTTGGGAGATATTTTAGAGATTTAAAGTGGAGCACAAGAACTGTATGCGTTTTTAATTTTTTTTTTTTTT
>JAAGKR010001928.1:45090-103410 GCA_011419295.1 Clarias macrocephalus
CTTCTCTGCCTGACTTACGCTACTCTAGTGTTATTTCTCCACTTTCTTTTCTAAACAATGCGCGTTCTTGCTTTGCAGGATAACGGAGATGAGACCCACAGGATTGCGCCGTCCCCCGTGGTCCACGTTCGGGGACTCTGCGAGTCGGTGGTGGAAGCCGACCTGGTGGAGGCACTGGAGAAGTTCGGAAACATCTGGTAAAATGTTTTTGAGAGATTCAATCATTTGATTCTATTCTAAATTAACTAAATGGGATCAAATAGATGGAACGAGTTCACGGCGATCGGGTGGACCAGTGGGATCGGCATGATCGATTTCGATCGAGCAGATCAAAGAGATTGAAATAAATCATGTAGATCAAAGAGCTCAATGGGATCAAATAGATTAATGCGATCAGGGAGATTAAATAGATCAGTGGGATCAATGCAAACAATTTGGGGTCAAACAAATAAATCAAACAAAGAGATCAATCAATCGGTAAGATCAAGTAGATCAGTTGTACCGTATGGAGTGTAAATTGAACAATATGTGTATACCGTAGGGATGGGGATCATCAGGGACCAGCCGATACAATATTATTACGATACCAAGGTGCCGATTTAGATTTTTATTGCGATTCTGTTAACATCACAATTTTATAAATATGCTGATTTTATTACACTTCTAAGTAAACTTGGCAAGTAATTTGCCCCTACCACACTTTTCGGGATCCGCCGCTGCAGTAGTTTAGAGTGCACCACCTCTAGGACCATAGTGGAACTGCAACATTTTACCCGTCAAATGAATTGATTTTGAAGTCAATGTGGCTGTACATGAACAGGAATCTCGATACATGACTGAAACTATTTTCCCCCATCTATAATATACTGATATAGAATGTTCAGCATAAAATGATAATCATTTAAGCTAAAGCTTTCTAACTAGTGACTGATGTATAAGTAGTGACTAGTTATACTTTAAAACCAGTATATTAAACTGGTTTAATCCAAAGCAAGCTCCTTTGGGATATTTTTGGGAGATATTTTAGAGATTTAAAGTGGAGCACAAGAACTGTATGCGTTTTTAATTTTTTTTTTTTTTTTATAATTCACGTCTGTTTGTAGGAACTCAAAACTTTGAATCTCTTACATAGTCTTTAAATGTTTAGCTCTCTGTCAATCTGCCAAAGTCACACAGAGTTATAATGCTTTTTATGTATGTAATAAAACGGCAGGATGTCCTGTTATGAGAAAATAATCGATGAAGCAGTGTGATGTGACTCAGCAAAATGAAGAGTTGAACTGTTACCACCCCAAGGTGGATTATTGTCCAATGTGGTTTATTCCTCTTATACACAGCATTTCATTTAAACAACTAATTGTTTTTTTATTAATTGAAAAACGGCACTTATTTTCTTGCAGCTATAAATGGTAGTTCTTTCACCAGGTACTTTTTATTGTACTTAATTATAATTAATTAGTTCTGGGAGGGTCATACCCATTTTCGCTCAGATCTGTCAGGCTGTCAGAGGTGGGGAAATAAGAGGTAGCTCATTTAGAAGTACTGGGTAGATATAGTAGTGGTGGATTATTCATGCAGTCTTAGCCTAATAAATATTGACATGGTGACTTCATCTGAGATAAGGAGACGTTTACTTAACCTGAATGGAAGGAGTCTCCAGTGCCAGTGCTTTGGAACAGATGCTAGTTTTTCCACAATGGGAAAATCATCAGGACAGACGGGTTTCCGGTTTCTCTGTAACGTCACCTTCTCATTTCACATGTTTAAAAACTTGTTACTTTAAATGTGCGAAAAACTTCAGCAAAGTTCAGATTAGATCAAATCTTGCCTGATATGTGATAAGGACGGCATTGTGTAAATGTATTTTTGGCTGTGTTTTGTTCAGCCTGGTCCATTGTATATATTTAGAGACCATGACAGCATCGCTGAGCTCATTCCCTTCCTCCAAAGTGTAAGTGTTCTAGGAAGTCTTTGGTTACTGTTTTTATTTTAGGGTCATTAATATCGGTAGGACGTTCTGTCTTCACTGCCGAAACGAAAGACGTATTTAATTACCCGAACACTTGCTCGGTGAAATACTTAATAGCCCTCATTTCATTTATTAAACATTTTAACTTCGTTTTAGATGAGTTCAAGAGCCCGCCGTTTAAAATCTCATATTGCTGAGCTTTGAATATACTCAGTTGTGTATTTTTAATGTCATTTTATTCATTTTATTTTTTTTTTACAGAAGGTCACATTACAGTGGAATTAATAGGATTTGGACGATTCATGAAGATATAAAGAAAAAGAGTTTAACTTATGTGAGGTGCCTTATCACAAAGCGTTACGATCGGTCAGACCCCCCCTCCCGCCATTAGATATGTTGGATAAGGTCAGTGTGTGATAATGATGTTCGGAGGGTATCGGATGGCACGGGATTAGGCCCCACTGCTTCTTTCCGGTGCAGCTGAGTGGAAATAGAGTAGTGCATTAGGGTATTTTTAGGCCGACAGGAACATCAGCGAAGGTCTCTGTGAGAACGTCTTATAGGAAGTGGCAGGCTGTGACATTGTATTTAAGCCACTGTAGATCCCTTCCAGAACTTCATTTGAAACAAGAAAGCATATAACACTGATAGTTTAAAGAGGAGAAAAACAAGAGTTGATGATTCACTGAGCTCTGTTTAATCTTCACATTTGTAAAAAGTGTAAATTTATACCATTATAGAAACTTCACGCAGGATTTCCACAGGCTGAGAAAGGGAGATCATGAGTCATCCCATAAAGACTTTGAAATGAGATGTTGCAATCATGTGAAATATTTTTTGTTTGTACTGGAACCCATGAAAATTCTTGGGACTCCTTTGCCTTAAGCCAGACATGCCTTTGGGATGAGTGTGAAGCCCAAATCGCACCTCCGTGAAATTTCCATAAATCCCGTAGGAACCCATGTAAGGAATAAAACAGCACGATCTGTGTTACAGGGATATAATTAACGAGTGTTGAGTGTTGCGATGCGGTTACTTATCTTAAAATTCTATAAAAACACACTCATACGTTCTTTTTAATCGAATTGTAGAAGAGATGCACAGATTGTCATTCCCTGGTTGCAATTCTGATTTTCTTGCTTTTGAAAAATGTAAACTGTCAGCATACACAAACATTTGTGTAACTTTAACTGAAAATTTAGTTTACAAGTAATTTTTAGGTGGGGGGGGGGGTGGGGGGTGATCCTTTTCTAAATTAATGATTCTGTTATTTTTAATTTTTTAAAATTTTTATAAAGTGTTAAAACTTTCACTTGGATGTTAAAAGTTGGTCTGAGTAAATACAGGTGGATAAAACAGCCTTCTATAACTGTCTTCATTTCAGGATGCAAAGCAACAAAATGTGATTATTTTAAAGATTAGGGGGGAGGGGGGGCTGACCGCCATGAAATAGCCTGTGAAGCTGATATGGCAATAAATCCTAATTAAAGATGGGGGGTGATTCTTTTCTATACCCGCAAAATTGCACAAGGTTATAGGACTGTCTCTCACTCAAACAGATCTCATAATAAAAAAAATGTTCCAGGTAACAAACAGAGCTTTTTGCATAAACATAAAATCCTGGCCATCTCCGAGTGAGTGGATCGACTAGTGAGAGTGTGAGAGTGTAAGTATGCCATTGCTGAGCACATGGACAATCTGCTTCCTTGACTCCTCTACGGGTGGCAGTAGCGGGATTCAGATTTGTCATCTCTGAATGATACGGCGAATGCTTTTCTGTTGTGACTGTGACTGTTGTGCTTGGCACAGAATAACAGGCTGAACAATCTCTGCATCTTTAATATAAGCCTATATTTAGTAGGGTCTGACTGCTGATCAGAAGATCCCCGGTTCAAGCCCTTGAGCGTCTTCCTTCACCCTCAACTTCTCCGATACAGTTAGGTGTCAAGCTGGCGACCTGATCCCGTGAAAAATTGTCATTAAATCAGCGGCTTTATCGCTAGGGACAGGAGTTACCATCACCTGATGGTGTGTGGATGGACCCTTACTCCCTTACATTTAATGTTGAAAAATATCCATGAAACCAGCTACATGCTGTCATTAGCTACTATAGTTGGGGGAAAACAGATTCAGTTACATATCGTAATCAGTTATGTATCTTTTATCAATGCATCAGGTACCAATATTTACAATTATATACAATCTTTTCAGTGGGTAAGTGGGTGTATAAAATGTCCAAAGTCTGGTATATTGTACGTGTGTTTGTGTGGGGGTGTGGGAGAAATGAGTCGGCCTCACTGATTTCAATGAATCAGACCAGGGGCACGTGTCTGTCTGTACTGTAAAGCTGTCCTGATGGTGAGTAATCCTAATTTTGGAAACTCCTCCATCTACCAAACAGAGTTCACAGTCCAATACAGTGGAAAACAGCTCTGAGACAAAATAGCATCCGGATTCACCTTGCGATTTAAAGACAATAGTTACATTTGATGTGTGCGATTCATTTGCTTAGGTGCAGTTACAGTTTTTGGGGAAAGGGAAGAGAGATTTAGTCAAGTGGATTGGTATGCTCTACATTGTATATTTGTGTCAAAGGCGTATAAAATTCACTTTGTCAGACTTAAGAACAAATCTAACTTACAAACCTGCCCCGGTACGGCATTCGTTTGTAAGTCGGAGACTGCCGTATGTTTGCATTTGAGGTGGTCAGATGTTGCTGTTTTTCTATAATCCTACACGTTGCACACTAAACGATTCACACATCTGCAGGCAGCACAGCATCATGTGTAGGAGGAGCAAATTGCTAAGTTTGTTTAGAATTGTAACAAAATCTTTAAAAATATATATTGATAAAAACCAATTGTGATAGTTATAAAATCATGTAATAATCACAATACAGAGCGAATCAGCACCTAGTTATCATGATAGTATTGTACCAACTGGTACAAAGAGTACAAACTACTGTATTACTTAGTGTACTTACTTAATATAGCTCGCACTGAAAACTTATAGATGTTAAACATATCCTTGAACATAAAACCTCACCATATTAATGATTAGATTCATCTATTACTGCAGGAAGTCCAGGTAGAACTGCCGTTCTATAAATTGTCTAGTTTTAAATGCAGTTGTCAAAAAGGGCTTGAGCATCAGCATTCAGTGTCAGAACCTACACCAAGTGAGTGTGATGCTGTGACCACTTAAACACGAGGATGGGCAGCTGATGCAAATTTAATAATCAAAAGATAATTTGTATGCCACGCAAAGCAACGGCCTGACTCTGATATTGGAGGTGCAGAATGAAGAACAGAAATGAATTTTCACAGCTCATGGACTGCTGTGATCTTTTATTTATCACTCGCATCACCACAAGCCATATGGGCAAATATTATTACTAGTCCTGGAATAAATGTGATCCAGTTGGTGCATTTAATGCATATCACATTCAATTCAATTTTATGTCCACAGAACGGAAGATTAAACAATACTACATTATAAAAATGATTTCTTCTGCCATGTCCGCTTGCAGCTACGTGATGATGATGCCGTTTAAGAGGCAGGCGTTGGTGGAGTTCGAGGATGTCGAGAGCGCTGACCGCTGTGTAGGCTGTGGCTCCAGAGAGGCCGTGTACATCGCGGGACAGCAAGCCTATTTCAACTACTCAACCAGCAAGCGCATCACACGGCCCACAAACGCAGACGACCCCAACAGCGGGAACAAAGTGCTGCTGCTCTCCATTCAGAATCCACTTTACCCCATCACTACAGTGAGTAGGATTCTGATAAGTTATTTTTGCATGTGCAGATTATATAAAGAGTTCTTCTGTAAACTTAAACCTGACAATCTCTTACACTGCATTTATGTGGTGTGGCATTTAGTGACACCATTACCATAATAATAAGTCAATCGGGTATCCACTTCTCGTCAAATAACCTCAGAATAAAAGGCGAAGTGAAGATTCATCTTGCTTCCCTTTTAACCTTAGAGATGCTTAATAGGTCATTTAAAATCTGTAGATTTGCTTTTCTTATGGGATTTTTACCATTAGTCACATTTTTTACCAAGAAAAATACCTGCTACTCAATGTTTTGTCAAATGAACAAACGAAAATATAATGCCACATAGTGAAAAAAAATAATGACATCGAAATGGAATTTAATTTAAAGACATTCCATGACCAGGAAAAGTGTAAAAAGTTCTGATATAATTTGGAAATTGTATGGCTATTCTGTTGTCATAATTAAAATTTATAACACTTACAAACCTACTATATGATACGGTTCCTTTTTGCATTGTGGATCTCACTCTTATTGATGTTTTACCACAGGCCTTGGTCGATCTGTGACCCATTGTGTTCAGTTGTTTTGTGGTACCGCCTGATTAGTTTGTTAATTAATCAACTCTGTCTGTGTTTTTTAACCCCCAAAACAGACATCGAAGCGTCTCCTGATTTGCCCTCAATTTAAAAAAATGAAACAAAAACAAGCCAAGCACCCACACTTGCATCCTACCTTATCTCATTTTCATGACAATGTTAATGTCATGACCTTTAAAAAAAGACTGCAAGGAAACTGAAACCCCTGCTTTGAAAAAGTAAAAAAAAATTGAACAATGAAAGAGGCTATGAAACACAAAATTAGCCGAAAAGACTAAGATGGATGCGACAAGATGATCGTGTTAAATCTGGGTGTCAAAGGCAAAGATGGAAGAACACATCTGCAAAGTTGAATGACGGCTGAATTACTCTGTCAAGGTGAAAAACACGAGGCAGTAATTGAGCAGTATGTCGGCTTAGCAGCACGGTTATTTGAATGCTTTTGAATCGCACCCGATTACCGGGACTGCTGCACTCATGCAGCTCCAACACATTGCTACATCACAACAACAACAATACCAATTTGATAACAGCCTTCATTCCCTTATCTCAAACCCAGCACTCAGAGCTGGGAGATAAAAAAAAAAACAAGACTGCTAACAATGGCAATCATCTAGTGCAATAATCTCACTTCTAATGGCTAGTCAGAAGAAACCTCATTGATCATAACTATATAAGTTCTGACTGAATCCACCAATTGAAGCTCTTGCCGGTCTCTCTTATGCTTCAGTGACCTCAACAGACACAGTCAAGACTAGATAATAGGCGCTGCTTCACCGCTAGTCTAGCTGGTGTAAGGCGTTCAATAGGAATGGATATCAAAAGGCACTAGGCTTGATTAATAGGCTGATAAGATGCTTTGCTGTTCTGAAGCTACTCACTGCGCACTGATGTGTGATTTATGGAAGCACTTTTTTTGTAGATAATTAAGTATCAAGTACCCCTTTCTGAATTGGGACTCTCTTCTTTTTTATGCTACAGGATGTTTTATACACAGTGTGCAACCCTATCGGCAACGTGCTACGCATCGTCATCTTCAAGCGCAACGGAATTCAGGCCATGGTGGAATATCCTTACTGGAAAGAGGCACACGGGAGGATCAGTAACAGGGCATTGTGCTTGTGTTTGTGTGAAAGTCGAGAATATACATCTGCAAGTATACTGTAGGTACATATAAAGGTAAAAGGAAATACAGTCATGTGCTCATCACAAATGTGGCTACCAGCTAAATTTCCATAAAAATTTTAATACAGCGTTACCTCGGCATATGAATTTAATCTGTTCCGGAGGCGAGTCCTTGAGGCGGAAATTCATATTGAAAAACATGTTTCCATAGGAAATAATGTAAATGCAGATAACCCATTCCAGCCACCCAAAAGTATTACCAATTTGTAATTGAAATAATAAAGTACAACATCCGGACATACTGTATGCACCTTACCCAGCGTTTGTTTTGGCTCGGTTCAGGTGCTCATATGCTGAAAATGCCTCGTATGGCGAAGTAAATTACTTGCGACATTTCAGTTAAGGCGAAAATTCGGGGTGTCCGTATCCTGGGGTACAGTACCAAGCATGGCTGGCTAAAGGTTTTTTTTTTTTTCATGGAAAAAAGCTGCCCAGAGCCAACATAATAAAATAATAGTAATAATAATAATGATAAAAGCCTCACATGTCACACAACCTGTCCTAGCTAATAGTAAGTAAATAGCTTAGCTTGCTATCTAAACTAGATTTATTTTCTAGAGTAATAAAGATAAACTAGGATTGTTTTAACTCTGAGATAAAAAATTATCTACCGTTAATGTCTCAGATAAAATGAAGCCGTATTAAAGGATAAGCTAACTAGAATAGCTAGCTACGTAGCTAACTGGCTAGCAGCCCAGCTCTGGGTGCTCGACTAACTGGCTAAATCACTATGAATTCAAATTAACGCTTCCTCTGTAGGATTCTTCAGACAGATTTAAACATTTTCACCACTACACATGCCACAGCCAACATTTTTTTTTTTGCTTTTTGTTTTGTTTAATTAGGCTTAGCATGACAAAGCATATTATTTGTTTTCTCTGTAGCTTTGAGCTACTTGTACAGCTTGACTGTTAGATGCTACAGTCAAAGTGGGACGTCATGTTGATCAGTGCCATCAAAATAGAAATGAAGCGTATTAGATTTTAGACTAACAAGACTAATTTTAGATACAGTAGCTAGCCTGCCCGAAAACTAAAAAAAGAAAAAAACCTTGATGTGAGTTGGCTGTAATTTGAAAATATGAAGGTCTCCTTCGACCCAAACATGCCACGCTTTTTTCTTTCAAATTCCACTCACCCTGTGCCCACTTCTGCTACGATTATATGCAAATACGTTCTAGTGACTGAAAAGATTTCTCATAACAAAGACAACTTCTGCTCTGAGGTTAAATGAAATGTTGGTTAACTGATAACTGATTGTAAGGAAGTTATAACTGGCTTATTTGTGCTTTGTTTGTTGTCTGTTACTGTGGTCTCCTTAAGCCTCCGAAGACCCATGTAGTTTCAACTGCATCTTAAAAATATTGATGAACGCAGCGAGGTCAAAATGCAATATCGTGCATCAGGTTCATCCAGCTGCCTGGACGTTCTGCTGTCAGGTTCTCAACGTGTCTGCATTGTCAGCAATTTCCTATCACTCACATGATCCTGTGCTCATCAGATGCAGTGAGATTGATCTGAGATATTGCTATGACCGAGCAGCACACACCATGCTCGCTTACCAGTCGCTTATCACACGTTTACTAACATCCTGTGATGCACACAAAGTGATGATGTGAGAAATTGGATCCAGTATTTATATTAAATTCCCAGTAGATGTGCTGATTACCTCCTGCATGCACACCGTAAACATAGCAAGCACTAAATATGAACTTAATATGAACTTAATGTCTTCTGCAACATGGCATGGCCACATCATGATCACAGCACAAGCCTGAAAAAGTTTTTGTGAGAACTCCATTGATGGAGCAACATCCCAGTGACAACTCAGTCAGAACGCCATCCAATCATTCCCGTCTGAGTCATGCTTATAGTCCCTAAGAGGTGTTAGTCGTGTCATGAACTGGTCAATGCAGTAGTTATTACAAGTACAGTTCTTCCTGCATCTTGCTTCAACCATGTCCTCACCAGACCTTTTTGGTTAATATCTCCAAGAAGAGCGTGGCAGCTCCACGTCAAGGGAGACAATACTACTTCCTTTCCAGTTTCTGCTGAGTTCCTGCCAAGTTCTTACTGCGTTCACCCAATTTTTTGCAGATATAACGGGTACGTGTCTGAGTGTGACAGAGGGAAGTAACTATGTTGTCACTTATAGGAAAAAGGGTTCTGCTCCATATGATTCCAATCAAAATCTGGACCCATAAAAGACATGCCTAGCCCTGCGCACATTTTTGTGGGAACACACACTGAACAAGCCTGACATTGATGAGAGGCTCAGGAGATGATCTGGAAAAAAAAAAAATCTTTTTAACATTATGTTTCTCCTCATTTGTCTCATGCAAGTAGGCTACTCATCAAAAGTGCACTATCCGATTTTGCTCTAATTTACACAGATGCTTCAAAAGCTACTCTGCAAAGCGGAGCACTTGGATGGATATTACATAATATCCAGGGATATTCGAGCTTTATTAGGGGTTAGGGTTATGCTGCCACAGTCTATATCAAGCATTCTCATATTATAGCCTATCAAACTAGGGAAAGTCAGAAGGGACTTCAGTTTGCACGTGTAGACATCTTGCTTGGCTTTGCCTCCATTCTGGCTAATATGCTCCTCTGAAAAGTGGCTTGAACATATGGACTCGGAAATTGTTTAGACAGCTAGCCTTGGCTTGGACTTTGCCTGGCCATTATACAACCCACAGTGTTGTGTTTCTGGATTATTGTCCCCCGCATATGTTTACTCACAGATCTGATCGTCGCTTGAGAGTTGAGATCATTTTTTCTCTTTTATGAATATAGAAGCATAGAAAATACCATTTCAGTTCTTCTTGAGGGCAATTCTTTTATCATAGATTTGAGCTGCTAAGCTGTGCCGTGATGCGCAAACTGAGCCAAAGGACCGAGCTGTAGTGCTGTAGAAATGACATGCAATTTGAGTAATTGGACTGAGGAAATGTCTTCATGTAGTTATTTACTGTATATAATTATCATTTATTTAGTGCCGGCTCAGTGTTTGCAGGTCCTTGGGGGATTTTTTGATTTCTGTCACAAAACTTACTTTTGCTTTTCTGTCACAGTGTTCCTAAATGAATGATTTTGTATAACGAGTATGCTTTCAGCACCATGTACCCTTTTAGGCAATGTTTTTTTGCTTTGTCACTAAACAGCAAACGAACCAAAAGGTTCAATTTTCTGATTTTGACTCGTCAAATAGGGGCGTGAAAGCACTCTAAATATACGCATTTTCTTTTCTTTCTCTCTTGCATTGACAGACATTTAATTTTCTATATATTTTACTGAGTGCACCGCTGGCTTAAAAACCCTGTCTATGTTTTTAACTGCTTTTCAAATGAAAGGGAGACGTGTAGAACTAGTTATCAGTCTATGTCTAATTTTGGTCTGGATTGAGCCCTAAATGCTCAGATGCATGCGGTGACTTGGGCTTTGCTATGATTTTCCTTGACTGGCTGTCTTCCACGTTTGAATCGGTCCAGAATGCCCAGAAGGCCAAAGCGGCCCTCAACGGAGCCGACATATACGCAGGCTGCTGCACACTGAAAATCGAGTACGCTCGGGTAAATCTGCAGCGCTCACACACACACACACATACTCCTGCACACACTTAGACACAGTCACACACATACACACACACACCGGTGGAGCCTAACACACATGCACTGCCGCTGTGCTTTCTCTCTCCCTCCCTCATTTTAGCCCTCACGCCTCAACGTCATCAGAAACGACAACGACAGTTGGGACTACACCAAACCCTTTTTGGTCAGACGTGGTAAGGGCGTGTGTGAATACGTGTGTGTGTGTGTGTGTGTGTGTGTGTGTGTGTGTGTGTGTGTGTGTGTGTGTGAATGCATGTCTTTCTTTGCTTACGGACACTGTTTTTCCTTCACCTACATTATGTCTTGTTGATGTTTCGATATCCATGTGTCTTCTGAAATTTTGTAATTCATTCCCTGGAGTTAGGAAAGGCATGAGAGCCAAAAAAAAAAAAAAGGCACAATAGCATCCTTTCAGCACTGGAGTGAATTTACATTTATATTTATCCCCTTTTGGGAGTTCCTTTTATTTGTGGCAACTTCCAAGTGAGGCAGAATACAACACCAAGCAGCTCCAGAGTAAATGATCTGGCAACGATACAAGAGCTGCAGAGCAGATTATATACCAGTTGATCCAAAACACATAGAAGATACATTCAGAGTCAAAAACTCTCATGGATTGGAGTTAAGAAAACATAACAAATGTAGTATGTAGTATTACACATACTAGATATAGAATGTAGTGTTTAGTATTATATACTAATGTATATACTGTAATACACTATAGTACGTAATAGTTGTTAACGTTCCAGTCAACTATTTTTGGAAAAAAAGTTTCACCCCCTCAAAAAAAAACAACAACAACAACAAAAAAAACCACCAACAGCAGTATTTTAAAGTAGCCATATCTCACTTACATATCTTGGCTTGCAAGGCGCTTAGACTTGGATCTGTTTGGAAAGACAATCAGTATCCTTAAACAATAGGGCAAAAAGCTTGCCTAATCATAACATTAGTTACTGGATTAACAAGTATTTGGAGTCCATTTGTGTTCAGTTATTTCTTTATGCGGGATAGGATGTTTAATCTACCCAAGGTATGAGGAGGGAATCTGTTTTAAATTTCATGGGAATGTTTTGGAGAAGTGTCTGAAGTAAGTTAGCAAAGTAAACCCCCAAAAAACGACCTTGTGGTGCAGTTAATGATCTTTAAAAATGAACATTGAATGTCTGTTGAAAAATATCTGTGTGATAAGATCTATTTGCTGTGAACTGCCTGCACAATACATTGGCTAACATATTCCAATATTATTATAGAGATCAAATCTGAATCTAAAGATCAGGAGATGACCTGAATATAACAACAATGACCGGGTTAGCTCTTCTGACCTCGATTGTAGTGACAACAAAGAGACAAGCTAGAAAGTGACGTACTGTAGTACTGAGGCGAAGGAATTGCTGGCACGACAAGAAGCTTTGTCCCTTGCAGGTTGAGCTGGAGATGGCAATCCTTCATTTAGCCCGGGATGTCTTTAAGGCATGCTGAAACCCGAGTGTCCTACTTAAGGAAGGACAGGTCGAGTAGACCTTTGTGATCGTAGCCTACAGAAGAGGAATATTCCTTTATTTGCCCTGATTTACTTCTTTTCTTATTTTGTGGCCTTGAAGAGTACACAACTAAAAAATTAGTATCCATGGGCATATTTGGAACACAAAGCCATGACTTTAAGAGGAACAAATCATTTAATATATCTTTGGTGTAGACTTTTTTTTTGCAGAACCAATAAGAGTTCTTCCTGAAAAACAAACAAAGAAAAAAAATCTTAAAACTGACATTACTGTATATTCCTTTTAAAACTAAGGGAATGTTATAATGATATGACTGAATGGTGTAAGTCTTCAAGGTCTCCAAAATAGGTCTGTCAATTTTTTCACCTGAAATACAGGTCATGCATTATGGCATGCTTGGGTCTCAGTGTCTATAGCTTCTAGTGCCCTTGAACACCCCTTAGCTAATCAGAATGCTAAGAATGACTGGGGAAAAAAACATTTAGCCATTTAGTTAACCTACTTAAATTTCAGATTACAAGAATCTCTAATTATCCACTCATTTTGAGGCTAACAAAAAACAACAAAAAAAAACAAAACAAAAAAAAAAACGGGGGAAAATTTATTTTTCTGTAGCTACAAATTTATTGTGTGTATGTATACAAGTTTTTATTGATAATGATATTGTTAATGTTTAGTGATATAAAAGCACTACTAAGAACTAATGAGGGCTAGGTTAGCTGATAGCTGCTAACTTTCCTAACCTTAGGTAGGTTAAAAAACAGACAAACCTGAGATGTAGCTTCATATCAGCCAGGGTTGAAATTTTTTCACTTGGACAAATCCATACACAGTGAATCTGTTGCTACAAAAAGAACATGAAATTGGCTTTAGACGTTTCACAAGAATTCTCTGGTACATATCAGTATTCCTTAAAATTACATCACAAAGATTTCAACATCTAAATAGAACCTTTGCAAGTTCATTCTTCTCAAAGGAAGAAGCACGAAAAAAGCCTTACCTTATAGTACCTTTAAGGGTTTGTCCCATAAAATAAACTTAAAATCCTTTACGGATGTTAACCTCCTGTTGTTAAATTCTACATAGTTTTTTTTTAACAGTGAGGAGCAAAAAAAAACAACAACACTTAACTTGTGGTTAAACATAAAGATTCCCTTAGAGGAAGACACACACACACACACACACACACACACACACACACACACACACACACACACACACACACACACAAACAAACAAAAAAAGACAAACAAGGTAAAAAAACCCTTAAAGGACACTATCCCGGTGTCGTAGACTTCAACAGACTATCTTTAAGAGAGCCACAGAGAAATAAACCTAAAAAGCTTTTAGGGTATTTTTTGTTCTCATTAAAATGGTTTCTTGTGGGTTTGTTGTATTGGTTTTACTCACAGACCTCTTTGACGACCTCTATACTCTAACAGACCAGCCTAAAAGTCTGAAATTGATCCATGTTTGACCTTTTTGCTGAATAGTTAAAGGAGAGCTACAACTTCAGTTGCACACCACAACTGAGTCTAAACTCAGCAGTCTGCTTAGGAGAGTGAAGGACAAGACATACTTTCTAGAACAACAGAGTAGATATTGTAGACAGAAATGACTGCCTTGAAAGGAGACTGGCTTTTGTGATACTGCTCATATTCTTTGTGCCGTGCCTTATTAATGATTTTACCCCTAGTGTTTTTACACAAGCCCACTGCTTAAGAGCCTTCTGGGTCATTGCATGTGGTACAATAACCGCACACACTAAAATGCACGGTCATTTGCAGCATATAACTGATGAAGTCCATTGAAAAAGCAGAAAAGAATCAAGATGTATTCCTATGAGATATTCAGCATGACCTGGCTGACTGACCCACATCACAGATACTCATAAAAGCCCCCAGAAGCACACTACTGACAGTCCATCAAGGTCTTTACATTACTGTTCAATCCTGGCTCATGGGATCAGACGGCTTTGTGAGAGTAATAGAAACCTGAAAGTGAATGGAGATAAAGAAAGCATCACAGAGAAAAATCAAAAAGGTGGAAGAGGCATGGTGAGTGCAGAAAGTGGAGGAGGTGAGGGAGTCTTTGAAACACCAGGAATACAATGCGAGGTCATAACACCAGGTGAATTGCCAGCTTATGGACGGTCTGGATCACAGCGGCACCGTTGCAGCTGCCGATATCCCCTTAGTTCTCTCCACAAATAGAAGATAAACAATGCCACCACTAGAGAGCCTGTGATGTTTAGCAATCGATTGGAGTCCTCTCGTTGGGATTGGAAGAACTGTTTGACTTTGTCCATGCCGCAGCTCTCTCAGCGGTGCGTCATATGCACGTTGTCAGCCTCCATAGTTTTGTTATTGAGGTGCACAGGGGGTGCAGCAATTTGAATGCTAATTGAATTGCGGACTGCAGAAATAAATAAAAGCGTATTAATGGAGCTGCCAGGAATAAATGGAACGCCTCTGTCTGTCTCATTCATTTCCCTCCCTTGCTGTTTTCCTCCACCGGGGCTCAGGTATTTCAGTCAGCACTTTGTTAAATTACAAACATCATGAAGGTGTACATGGAATGCTCCTTCGAGACCTACATGTAATGGAGTCCGTCTGGCCAACGCATCAAGAAAAATGAACATCAAGGCTGTTTCCAAAAAAAAAGAAAGAAAGAAAGAAAAAAATATATATATATTTTTTCTTTTTTTTCCCTTTGTTTTTTTTTTTTTCTCTTTGTTTTCATGAGGTAACTTCTTTTCCACATTCCTAACAGAGCCATCCTGGAAGCGTATTGATTATACTTTAAATCAGTGAGTCCCTTTAGAGATTTTTTTTTTTTTTTAGTTCTGAGCCCACCTCTGTCTTTTTTCTTTTTTCCTCAATGTTAAGGTCAACCGGTGCTTGACTAGATTCAGGGCTGACTTAACACGGATTTACTGGTGCTACTGAATGTTGGTAAGACACAGCATTCATTAAATGAGCTCTCGAGACGGCGCTTTTAAAAAAAAAAAAAAAAAAAAAAAAGCACTGCACTGAACAGGATAATGATAGATAGCTGGATGAACAAAAGATGAGTAGAACAGGACTACGACATTTGCCGTGCGAAGGTCACCTTGAGCCCTAAATCCCCTCCCTTTCTCTGTGTGGCAAACAGTGACCAGCAGTGCCTGTGAACTCCCACCGCTAAGCGCTCATTTTGTAGCAATTAGCATCACTCTGCATGACTTCTCCCTGTAGGCCTTAAGAGCTAAGTAGAGAAAGAACAGAAAGAAAATGAATGGATGAAATGGAAAGAGAGATGGAGCGGTCTGCTCTGTTCTCCTTCCAGTCTGACACTTTTGAGAAAGGCTTTGTTCCTTCGCATGCTTTGAACTGGTGGAACAATGTCTGGCTGCCTTTTTTCTTCTTCAGTGAAAAAAAATCTTAAGATGGTGCTGAATAACAAGGCAGTCGTGATTGTAAATAACAAGACACCATCTTCCTCTGTTTGTGAAATTAACTTTCAAAGTCAAAGTGCTTAATTGAACTATAAAAATTCATGTTACTCAAGGACGTTATCAGCGTTAGCAACCTGTCTTCCTCCATCCTGCTGTTTGTTTTCACTTCGACGTTTTAATGTTGGATGTGAAAGTGAGTATTGTGCTCATTGTGCCATTGTGAGTGCACACACACTTCGACAAACCCTTAATCGAAGGAACACGGATGTTGTTGCTTTTTTTTTTCCAGCATTGTTTGCAGTGCACAGTTGGGTCCTCATTACTCCATGGATATTTCCATTACCGGTTCACAGCTGGATATAAATATGCTTTTCCTACATTTTCACTTTGGGTTGTCCTTTTCACTGATGCAGTGTCCTGTCAAGTGGCTTGACCTGATTTGCAAAGAAGACATGATGCTACAAAAACTCTTCATTATGTGCATGTCCAGGATGCTTTTAAAAGAAAACAACTGATTTGCATTTTGCCTCCCAAGCAGTTTTTTTTTGTATTTCTTGTTCTTGCACCATGTTTCTACTCTAACTCGTAATATTTATATCGTCACTTTTTTACTTCAATTTGGCATAAAAAGATGGAGAAACAAGGGACATTAAATTTCCACACTCTGTCCTTGAACTACTCCCTCGGTACTTTCTCATCTCAACGAATCAGTCTCACACTAGACTGTAAAGGCACTTTCAAATTTTCTAAATATAAGTATATTCTGGAAATATAATTGGAAATATAATTGTTTTTTTTTGTTTGTTTTTTGTTTTTACCAAAAGAAACTGTAATATTTTTTCAGTTCAGTTTGCAGTTTTTTGTAAAAAGCTTTATGTAATTCATGATGCCACAAAGCAGCTTGACAGAATTCTAAACGTAGGTGCAAAATGCAGCTTTTCATGTTAATGAGAAAATGAAAAATGCTAACTTCTCTGTTCTTAAAATTTCTTGTGGCAGAAAGTTGGTAAAAAGCACTGAGACTCCTTCCATAAATTATAGTTAACGGTCTTTTTACAGAAACGTTTACCATATCAACAATATCATACAAGTCCCTGTAATACAGTTATACAGAAGTAGAAGTGTAAAGTGTAAAAATTCATCTACTGCCTCAGTTTGTTCTTGTCCTGTGTAAGGCAGTGAGATTAGGGCACAAGGCAGGGGACACTCTGAATAGGGTGCCAACCCAGCACAGGGCACAAGCACTCACACTCACACAGTCATGCACTACGGGAATGCGGAAACACCAATCATGCCTACAATGCACGTATTAGGACTGTAGGGGGAAACTGGTGTATCCAATCCGGGGGACCCCAACTCAAAGAACATTCAAACTCCATGTCCAACCATACCTGCCTCAATTATTGTCATCCCTTCAACAAATTAGATTAAAATCCTCATGGTCATTACAATAAAATAAATAACTGAAGCAGACTCAACATACATTCTTGAGGTATACCTGTGCTTACTACTTGTGTAGTGAACGTAATGTTATCCACTCTCACTATTCTTAGCTCAACCACAAAGCCCTTCCAATTGTAAGCTTTGTTAATTAGACAGCTTTGTAGAGTTACAGTAGCTACTTGAAAAACTTGTGGGAGGAAAGATAACAGCAAGACTGCAGATAATATCCTAGGAACATGATACATGAAAAGAAAATCATGATATCAGTATTATATGATTGTATTGTTTTTTTGTTTTGTTTTGTTAGTTTTTTCGTTTTTAATTTAAGTTGAAATCTCAAGTATCAGTTTTATCATCCTGGACAAAAATGAAAAGTAAGCGTATCAAACTGTTACATTACAGTTTAATTGTATAAAGGTTCCATATTAAAGTGCCATATAAGAAGTCTTTAGTACTATGGAAAGCTATTAATAAGGCTAACATCAGCTAGCATTAGCTTGAAATATTAAATTGAACATTGTTTGTACAATTTGTTAATTTTGCCTACCTGATGCATGTTCTAATGTATGTGGGGTGTTCAAGTCCAACTGGGACTTTTGATTGCTCAGAATAACAGAACACAGATATGAGAGTAAGAACTGTTTTTCTATATAATTCCCTGCTACACTAATGTACTTATACCAGCGTTTCACTAGTGCTTGGATACCATTTGTCAGTAGAACCTTATGAAACCAAATGCTATTTGATTTTACAGAATAATTAATAATTATGGTTTGTTTTTGGCCAGTGTTCAAAATATCACTTTCAATTGTACAGAATTTTGAACATGTGAACGTGAAGAAATACTAATGTTTAGGCCTTACTTTATAAGTAGATTGTAGAGATATTTTAATATCTTTTTTATCTTGGACGTCTAGACTTTACCTCATAATACTACTGTCAGGAAATGTGTGCATTATTATATTTTCTTAACATTAACAGAGTAGCCAATTATATAATCTCCTCAGCTACAGAAATAAACCTCTTTCACATTTTTGCCCTATCACCTCAATCTCTGCTGCAGCTCTGCACCCACTGCCATTTCATGGCTTATCACACGTCACCTCTCATTCTTTTCGTTCTATCTATGCATGTGTGTGTGTGTGTGTGTGTGTGTGTGTGTGTGTGTGTGTGTGTGTGTGTGTGTAGTTTGTTTCGACATGTTTAGTACCCTCATTGTGGTTCTTCACTGGATCTGTGCTCTGATTGCAGAACGCGGTAAAGGTAGACAGAGGCAGGCCATCCTGGGGGAGCATCCATCCTCGTACAGCGACAATGGATACGGTCAGTCTCTATCACTCTGTCTCGTCTTGTCTCCCTTTTTTTTATCCTCCTGTCGCTCTGCAGCTGTTTCTCAGTTCGAGTGATTAAGCTTTCTCACCCTCTGTCATGCAGATAAGTGGGAGGTAGAAGAGAAGGATGTAGGAAGGGGAGGGAGAGATAGAGGAGAGAAATGATATGTTGAGAGAGGGAGGGGGGAATGAGATAGTGTTCTGCTAAGCACGGTGTAATTAGCAGGACCTGCAAGGGAACCGGAGTGCATCAGACTAGAAAATAGTGTGTAATTTCTCTTGCTCGTTCTTTCTTTTTTTTCTTGTTTCTGAAGCATTGCACCAGAATCTTAACAGCTGCCTTGTGCGACTGACAGCTCTTCCATTCTCTTTACCCCCCCTTGGCTATCCAGGGTCACACTGCCCCCTGCTGCCTCTGCCCAGTAACACCAGGTTTAAGAGGACTTCCCATGAGGTGCCCGACGTTGTAGCCTACCCTCTGCCCCAGACCTCCTCCTACATCGGCCACTCCTCCAGCTCTGTTGCCATGGTGAGCGGCCTGCATCCCACCAAGATGAACTGCACCCGTATCTTCAACCTCTTCTGTCTCTATGGTAACATTGAGAAGGTGAGTGGGCCATGAGAGGAACAGTGCCGCAGTGTTTTGTCTCTCCTGACTTTTTCCTAATAAAAGTCGAGGTGATAAATGGACTAACAACAAGCAGTAAACTGGAAGTTAACAGGTGTGAGTGTGTTTCTGAAAACGTGCTCTCCGTGTCCCCTTACAGGTGAAATTCATGAAGAGCGTGCCTGGTACGGCCCTGGTTGAGATGGGCGATGAGTACGCGGTCGACCGTGCTATCACACATCTTAACAGTATCAAAGTCTTCAGCAAGAGGCTTAACGTATGGTACGGATGCCCTTCTTTTATTAATCAGAAAAGCTCTCTAAGTGTTTAGTATTTTTGATTCAAACCTTTTGATTCAAACCCCCTTAGTGTGGTTCTGTAGAACACAGCACTCAAACCAGACCAATCAGCCCAAGAGTGTCGATTGCTGTGTGAAAATGGTTTGACTCTCAATCGACCCAATTGCAGCAGGAAGTAAACCAAACGTGCATTTTCTTTTCTTTTTTTTTTTTTTTGGACAAACACAGACACGCACTACCTAGCAGGAACCTTAACATTGGATGGCTGCTGTCATTATGTTGTAACCATGTTGTGATGATGTCCAGCATCAGAACAGTATTGTTTTTTTTTTTACAAAAGTTTGGAATGAATTTTATGAAATGATATTGAGATATTGCTAATTGAACGGACAAAACACAACATTGCAAATACAGTACAACCACAAACAGCAGATTATTGTTTATACCGATTAACTTTCATTGGCAAAATGCCTGACCTTATTTATGGTCCTTAAGTGTCTGACCAGGTTTGGAATCTCGATCACACACACCAGTTTCCCGCACACACCAAGTGTGTCTTATGTCATGCATCTCTAAGAGTTGTAATGTTACCTCTCTCTTGCATTTTCTTTCAGAAAACTTACAGTGAGGTGCGTCGTAACTCCCACTCTCACTCTCACTCTGCTGTAATATGGTGTTTGTGGCGCTCATTGTTATATATGCGCATTAACAAGTATCAACCCTATGTTCCCTTGTGGTCCAGTGGTTAACACACAGCACTCCCTCGAACGGCAATTGCAGTTTGTGTTCCGCGCAGGCCATCAGTCTGATATTAATTTGGTTTTGATGTTGTTTTTCTGACATCGGGTTCTGGCCGTTTGTTGTCCCATCACCGCATAGTCAACATTGTTCCAAAACATTCTTTCATCAAAATAATTCTAACTAAAACTAAAAACAACCAAATACCAATTAGGATATACCAAACATGTTCACAAAGTCGCCTAAATAACGTCACCACAACGCTTCGAAAAAACAAAAATCTCTGGTCAGTAGCGCCAACTTCCCTAGGGGATAGCTGTCATGTCATAGTGGAGAGTTTGCTAAAGGGTGAGAGGATAGGAATTGGCAAGACCAAATTGGGGGGCCAATAAATAATAATAAATAAATAAAAAATGAATGAAAAATGTAATAAAATAAAAATCAAGTCAAACAAACCAAACAAATCAGTTTTGTTTGTCCATTTTGCTCTGATTCTGAGGTGGTGGGAAGGAGGTAAGAGGGCTTAAAGGAAGTTAATCCAGAAGCCTGGACTTGAGTAAAACCGAATGAACACAGGGATATATGAATGTTTTTAGTCTGCTTCGAACGAATTAGATTATGCTAATGAATTTTCACTCTGCATTTTAAGGACCCCTATCCTATAAGGCTATCGGGCGTTTTTGTATTATTCATGAAGCGTTTTAAAATCATACCTAAATTGTCACAGAGCGCCTTTTTCCGCTTTCGCATCTCGCGCTCGGTTCTGACCGACTCGCTCACCAGTTATTAATATTCACACAGCAGACTCCTGCTGTTCATTAATATTCATTAGATTGCTAATAGCCTTCTTAACAAATGGAGGAAGCATTTGGCATGTCAACACACGCAGACGTCTCATTCGAAATCGATGTTTTGTAACAAGAACAGAAATGTGCAGGTTCGTTTTCGGTTAATTGGAGATTAATCAGCTGCTTACAGTCGAAATGACGTCTGCGTTTTATGAGCTGTGGACTGTGAGAAGCTAGAGAGGTTTGATGGAGAAAAAAATGTACGAAACGGAAACGTCTCATTTCTCCAACCTCTGTTTATAATAATTTTATTTATTTATTTATTTATTATTATTATTATTATAATTTTTTTATTCATACTGCTGCTAAATATAGAGCTGCCATCCCAGGAGCCCATAGTAAAACTTGTTAAAAAGTATGTAAAACAGTGCACCACGCCTGGCCTGTTTTCATTATATAACAGCCGCATGTGGTTTGAGACACAGCCGATGTGTTTGCGCTCCATGTTGATTGACCCCTGTGGACCACAGTGAGCTATTTAACTCTCTTGCATGAGGTAGATAAAGTCCTTGGCTGTTAATGGTGTGTAAAAATAGAGCCTATGTTCCCACATAAATGAAGAAACCACAGTAGGGGTGTATTTCTCATTTTCTTAGAGGTACCTTACATTCACTTTAGCGAATAAGAAGATACTCACAAGATTTGTAGTGTGTCTCAGTTGAACAACAAAATGGTAGAAGTTGAAATGTAGCGTATTTACTCCATACATACTACTTTGTATTCAAGTTTGACTTCCATGGTACACTCTAGGTTTCATGCTAGCTGTATTGTCAGATTAGCAAAGCAGGCTAATCTGACAAACTGCACCGTATGCTAAGCAGCGTTATGAGCAGTGTATGATACTTTTTACGAGCTTGTTTTTCCTAACAAGCTTAGGAACCTTGCTAAGATTAGTTTTAACATTAATTTCTCTAATCGTTTGGTTGCACTCTTCCATTCAAGACTAGTGTCTCCCCAGTCACTGATGCGCAGGTGTGAACGTGTTCATTTGTAGCATCAGTTCATTTGTAACTCCGGTGCGAGCAAAAACGGATGTCCTACTTGTGATTTGCACCATAAAATTGTTTGGTCCCTTGAAAGCAGCCCTATGAGGATGAAGTTTCACTTCTGATGAAGACAGCTGTGCATTTGTGGCTCACAACTCAGCCTAAAACATTTTTAGTGATGGAATACGACAGCTTGTTGACAGATGGACAAAGTGTATGGAAAAGCAAGGAAATTATGTCAAATAATGACGATTATCATATGCGGATGAATTTTTGACTCACCCCCATAGTTAGGGAACAAAAGTGATGAAACATTGGACTACACACTCCATGGTGTCGGTCTAAGGAGTTATTCAAACCAGTCTTTGGATTTCTCATTTCATGATGTCATACCAACTTTGCAAAGAATTGAAAAAATCCTAATCATAAACATACATAGAAAATTAATGCCTGTCGGTGTTAACGTAGGGACCGTACGGTTGTGAGCCGCATGTTACTGTTTGAATAATGAAGCATTACATGTTAAAAACTACATTTCATAAACTGCTTTTAATCTATTGTTAGAATTCTTTGCCTCATTTTTTTTTTCTTATTGTATTTTCCTCAAGAGCCCTTAAGGGGATGAAGAGACGTCTCGTTGAATCGACCCACTTCATCCATCAGGATAATTTGCTGTAGTCGGAGCAGATTGACTTAAGAGAAAGTGTAGCATGCGAGCGCTAACCTGTCATTTTATTAACCTAACCAGCTTGTTCCTTCTCCAAAGCTGCTGTTTTTTGATCCCCAGGTTCTTAAAGCATGGGCGTGTAGAGAACTGGAGAAGGTGCCAAGGATGCCTTTGTGCTACAGTGATTGAAGCCGGTGTGTGCATTTACATAAGCCCTGCTTCTGTGCCTCTGCCCTGCCAAACTGGCGAGGATTTATTCCGAGGATGAGCAGTAACCATTTTTAACGAGCTGAAAAATGCACTAGCAGCTGAAGGTCGAGCTGTTTATAATAAGATATAACTCTCGCTTTTGTCTGATTTTTCTTTTTCTATCCGGGAGCCATGTCTCCTTACGTTGCCAGCGTGGTCGTTTCCAGAAAAAGAAACACAGAAGGGCTTTTTTAGTGCTCTGAATCTGTCTTTCCTGACTGATACTGCCTTCACTTCTGAAGGATGATAATCACTTTCTTTTTTTTTGTGTTCCTGCTTGTCTCTTCACCACCATTTAGTTTGCTCTGTTTGTTTCTTGTCATTCTTTGACTGAAACGTCCATCATTCTTCTCTCCCGCTCTCCAATCTCTCTCTCTCTCTCTCTCTCTCTCTCTTTCTCTATCTATGCAGCGTGTCCAAGCAGCATGCAGTCATCCCCAGCCAGGTCTTTGAGCTGGAGGATGGTACGAGCAGCTACAAAGACTTTGCCATGACTCGCAACAACCGCTTCACCAGCGCTGGGCAGGCATCCAAAAACATCATCCAGCCTCCTTCATGCGTGCTGCACTTCTACAATGTCCCTCCCTCCATCTCTGAGGACGACCTGCAGAGGGTCAGTGCTGATCAGACAAGAGAATATAATATGCAGGAGAAAAGCGTTGCTGGCGACACAAAGCACACAGCAGAGCTGTCAGTGCAGCTGTTAGAAAGAAATGTCCACCCACTTTCACTCCCTGTCACCTGCTGCTGTCAGAACACGCCTTCTGTTAAGCTCTGATAACATTTAGCGCTGTTGGAAACGCCAGTTGCCATGATAACCACGATAACCACGAGATATTAAATCCTTCCCATAAATATGCTGTATAAAGGGGTGTGATGATGCAGAGTTCCTTTTATCACCCTGAAGGTCATTCTAACAGCATGTCCAGGAGGGTTTTCCTCCTGCCAACACTGCCTTTTTAAAAAAGATGCCTTAAACAGTGACACGTCATATTTTTATACGTTTAAAGTTACTTTTAATGCTGTTGAACTTCTGATGATATCACTTAAAGGGGACCTATTTAAAAAAAATCAGTTTCACACAGCAATTTTTAGACATTTAGATGTGATTTACAAACTTTCACGAAAAAACTTAAGAAGAGATATCCTGCTTTTTGTTCTTTTTCAATTTTGAAACTAGATTTTCCCTCTAGTGTGAACGCATATGAGGGAAACCCTAAATCTTGGAGCTTGTTCCACAGCTCCTATCTGTTCTCTTGTGGGGTAGGGCTCAGTAGTAGATCATTTACCTATAGACTGAAATGTGAGGAGTGGGAGTTAGAGCTATAAAAACTTTATTATCTGAGAGAAAAGCGCTAAAGACCTACAGTAAATGTTAAAGAAATGGCAAAATCTGGGACCTTTAAATTATAGCAGCTATAAACATTTCTTCACCTCCCCATCTTAATTTTGTCTCATTTGTAGTTCTGTAAATGGTAAATAAATAAAATATTTCTTTCTTTATTCGAATAAATAAAGAAAGAAATGGAAATAGAATATTAAAATTAATTAGTAATTTGTCCTGTCAAAGCTGTTATCATAGATTTTTAATCACACTCTGGCCAATCAGATTTGATAATTCAATGATACAGCAGTAATCACACTGTAAGCACACTGATTTAAGCATATAAAAATACACTGAAACTTGACAACAATATGCAAATTGAGTTATTAACAAGATTTATGACAAACTTCGCACCCACAATTTAATTTCCTAAGGGGTGGAGCTTGCACAAGCAAATTTTTATATTTGAATTAAATGTATTAGAATCGAGGGAAACTGATATAATATTAAAATTAATATGGTTTTGGTACAGTACCTTGTTGTTAATGACACTAACCTATTCAATGTTTTATTGATCTCTCACAGTTATGCACAGAGCAGGACGTGCCGGGCTTCATCAAGTTTAAAGTGTTTGATGCCAAACGTAAGTCCCAATAGTTGCATGTTCATGTCTGTTCCTGTGTTTGTAATGTGTAAGTTTTGTCACTTACTGGGCATAAGAGCCAGTCTTTTCTATTTTGACTTCCAGCTTAATTATTAATATGTTGTTGAAGTGTTCCTGCTATGGTTTACATCACATTGTTCTGCACTGTCTGGCCAAAAAATAGTCGTCCTTTCAAAAGAGTCAATTTATTGGCCCGCATGAAGCAAAGAAAACAACTAAGGACATTTTACTTTACTGGAATTGAACTTGAAAACATTACCAAAACCTAGAAGGATAGTGCTGAAATGTCAACTTTGTGATGGAAACATGGTTGAGCTAATAGTTAATAGTGAAAGTAAGAAACAGTTGTGTCCACAGAAAACCACTTGTTAGTACAACTAATCGGGAGAAAAAAGGCTTTATGTAGTTTAAAGATTGGACCTTGGAGCAATGGAAAAAGTCATGTAGTTTGATGAGTCCAGATCGATTCTATGTACGTAAGAAGGGAAGTGTGTGAAGCGGTGCATCCCTCATGCATAGTGCCCACTCTACAAACCCTTACAAACCCTAGGGTCAGTGGTATGTGGAAATAAAATGCTTGTACCAAATGACCAGGTTATAACATGTATGGATTTTTTCCCCCTAATGCCACAACCATATTTCAGGTGCTAGGAGCATGAAGAATAAATTTCACACATGAATTGGTCAACACAGTGCACACAGGTGCTCGAATGAAATCTAGACTGAGCAAATTTACTTTTCTTTACTTTTTTTTTGTCCAGGAAATATATATTCTGTTTCTACTGCGAGGCGGTTAGAAGGAAAAAAGAAGGAAATTCAGAAGCACTGGCATGCTGTTACCTTGCCAGACTCAATTTATATTTAAATAGGGCACAAGATGGTAGTAGTAGTAGTGTTAAATAAATACATAACTGCAGTGAAGTTTTCATATCATCTTAACATGCTTAGCGAAAAAAACACCATGGCCTGTAGAACAAGAAACCTGGAAACTCATCCATCATCTGTTAATTAATGATAATACAGCTGCACGGTTATTTTATTAAAGTGCCAAGTTTAAATACGCGTTCTCATGTAAGGTGTTGTACTCCTCTTGCCTTTAAGTGGAAATATCTCCTGTTAATGTCAACACAATGTGTGAAATTTTATGTGATCTGTATGTGTTTGTTCACAGCAAGCTCCAAAACCATCTCCGGCCTCCTGGAATTTGACAGCAAAACCCACGCAGTGGAAGTATTGACAGTACTGAATCATTACCAGATCAGAATACCCAGTGAGTACCACTACCTCACTCATTTCCTGTTTTTTTCCCCCTGTACCACTTTATTCTGAGCTCATGTTTGTTGGCGGTATCAGTGCCAATTTGTGCACATTCTGACCTAATATTAGTCAAAATGTTACCTACGAAAGCATTCCTGAATATCAGCATATACAGTGCCATGAAAAGTATTTGCTCCTTCCTGTTTTTCTTTATTCTTTGCATATTTGTGACATTTAAATGATTCAGATCATCAAACAAATCTTAGTAATTACCACATA
Organism: Clarias macrocephalus; assembly: GCA_011419295.1. Lineage (NCBI taxonomy): Eukaryota > Metazoa > Chordata > Actinopteri > Siluriformes > Clariidae > Clarias > Clarias macrocephalus. Next base: position 71,867 of record JAAGKR010001928.1, read on the forward strand.
ATCAGAGTAAATAGAAAATGCAGGTTTTAAATGATGATTTCATTTATTAAACAAAAAAAGGCTTTATGTGAATAAGAAACCTCGCCCCTCTTGCTAAATCATGAATTGTGATTTTTTTTTTTTTGTTGAAAGCTGAGTTAGTTCACTTGCCACACCTACCGTAGGCCTGATTACTGCCAGACCTTTTGAATCAAGAAATCACTTAAATAGAACGTCTCTGAGAAAGGAAAGCATGCTAAAATTTGTAAAAAAAAAAAAAAAAAAAAAAAAGCAGCAGAATCTAAAGGAGAAAAAATCTGAAAAGGGCAAATACTTAACTAAAAAATAAATTTAAAGATGTTTAACTATTTTCTGAATAATTCCAAAATCAATTTTATTGGATAAAATCGCATGAATTCATCCAAAATCGCATGAATTCATCCTCCTGAAAGTGGCTAGCTAATTTTCTGAGGTAAAAGTTTCATACTTTTTAAGAAAATGCAACCATAGTGTGCTAATGTACAGTAATTAACAACACACAATTTCATTGGATCACATAATTATCTAGTAAATTCAAGTCGTTCTTATAGAACTAGCTGAGAAAAAGCTAAATGAACCTAAAGATAGCTTACATTCAGTGCTAACCTGTTCAACGTAGCCATGCTAATGACAAAAGAAAGCTAACAGAAAGATCAATAAATGCTGTTAAACATTAGCCCAATTTATGTTATAATTAGTATATATATTATTAAATTGCCATTCATTTAACTTAAATTTAACTTTCTACTCTTTTTCCCTTTTATACTTTCTCTTTTATACTAGCCAAACTTTGCTAAAAGTGAGATTTTTAAAACACGAGTGCTAAAAGGAGCTAGACAGTTAGCGCTGTGGAAAACTGGAAAGCCAGAAAGCACCAGACGTTTGGATTAAACAGTTTACTGGAGTCGGTAATTTGGATTTGATGGTTGTACTTATCCACGCACTGGCTGACACATACGTGCGATCACACACGCACGCACACACACACCCACATACACACCTCTTAAAGGTTTTGTGTGATGTGCATCGCTCTGTGCAATTAATCCTGCAACGTTAAATGCAACATGTCTCTGTGTAATCGAGTCACAGCAGGCGTTTTCTTTTTAATCCAGAGAATGAAGCAAACAGATGCCTGTCTGTGCTGTTTGTACTCCGAGGCATTACATAAATCTTCTAAAACGCCAATTATATGTTCGTGAAAGATCTTTTAAAATGAAGAACACTATGTTAAGGAGCAAAGAATAAAGAAGACATAATAAACATTTTCTTCCGCCCAATTTGTGTGTTTTCTCCTCTTGCATTCAACATCTTAAGACAAGACTCTTAGAATTCTTCTGTTTTCAATTACTCATGCTGATCTATTTATTCAGGGAGAAGACGTGAAGCGATTATTATTTTTAAACTGACCACCCATGAGGTTGATTATTTCTTTGAGAGAGGTTTATCAGTGCTTTTTTAGTGCTACGTTACATTCGTACACAGTGGTATATATAATTTCAAGGCTGAATGATGTGCCTAATACCAGAAGTTTACTTTTCTCACTACTGTTCCACGACACTAAAGGACACCATGTGGCCAAAAGTGTGTGACCACCTAACATGTGATAAATCTATTTTATGGATTATTCTAAAATTAATTTTATTGTATAATTGAATTGAATTCACCTGAAAGTGGCTAGATAATCTTCTGAGGTAAAAGTTTTATACTTCTTAACAAAATGCAACCATAGTGTGCTAATGTAATTAACAAAACACAATTTCACAGGATCACATAATTATCTAGTAAATTTAAGTACAGTGTTTACAACACTTGTAAACCAAATCTTCCCATAAGAAATAATGAAAACTCAAATAATTTGTTCCACAGCCCAAAAAATAAATACAGAAAAATAATTAATACAATATTTAAAGTAAAAATAAAACAAATTAACCTGTACTTTACCTTTAAAAAAAAGTTCAAATAAAACCCAACAGATAAGTGTTTCCGTTTGTGCGCGCAGGCGCCGTGTATTTGTGTGTATGTGTGTGTGTGCGTGTGTGTGTGTGGAATTAGCCCCTTCCCTCGCCTCGTCTTACACAGTAAAACTCCTCCTTCCTCCCCCCACCTTGCTTTTTAAGTTTCACAGCAAACACTGTTTTAACGGTAAAAAAAGAAATCTGTCTAATGACACTTGCGTGAGCACAGACTAACCGAATCACTGCTGTAAAGTAAAAAACAAAACAAATGAACTAGGACCTTACCTTTGAAAAGAATCGCGACAGAGCAGAGTTTCTGTGTAGAGCAGAGTGTGTGCGTCTGTGTGAAGCCGGGGAGGGGTGGAGTGTAAAGGCGAGAGTGTGTGTGTGTGTGTGTGTGTGTGTGTCGGTGTGTGTGTGTCAAAAAACTCGGCACTCGCAAACTAAGACATGCTCGTTTTTCAAGTCAAAATGTATTTTATATCTTTGCTCGTCTTGCGGACCACTCGTAAACCGAGTTACTCGCAATCCGAGGTTCCACTGTAGTTTTAATAAGACCTAACATGTGCTTATTAAATATTCCATTCCAGATTTAGTCCCTTTAGCTCTTATAATAATGTCGATTCTTCTGGGAAGGCTTTCCACTAAATTTTGGATTGTAATTGTGGGGTTTGATTACAGCACACAATGTGGTGGCCAGTTCATGTGTGAAAATGATTCCTCATATTCCCAGAACCACAATTTCTATCTGGAGTATCTCTGTGGCATCAGGAAGGGAAAAAAACTGCATTTATGTATATAACTTAGTACATTCAGTTCGTCAGCTGACTTCATTTTATTCCCACATAACGTTGTTGAGCCTATACCCGACCAGCTAAAGGAACCCCCGGATCATAACACGGTCTCTAGTACAGTGTACAGTGGCCACTATTCATTATGGATGCATCGCTTCATGCGCTTCTCTTCTCATGAGTAGGGTCATGACCTTTTTCCATTGCTCCAAAGTCCAACCTTTATGCTCCCTAGCAAATTCAACCTTTATCCTGATTAGTCTCACTAACAAGTGGTTTTCCTATGGCCATGCAGGTATTTAGTTACATCACATTTGATGCGTGGAAATGTTCTTACTTTTACTAATAAACACAAATAATCACGGTTGATTTCTTTCTTTTTTTTTTTTTAACCATGCAAATTCAACAAGTGTTTAAGTTCCATTCATTAATTTTTTTTGACCCTGTGTTGAAGGGATCTTAACCCAGTTCCAGTTATTTCAAATCTCCTTATTTGTTTTCTTTGCTTAATTCAGCCTAATAATTGATGGCGACTGTCCAGGCAGCCCATAACTAGATTTTTCTCCACCTCCACAGATGGGTCTAATCCCTACACCCTGAAGCTGTGCTTCTCCACCTCCTCCCACCTCTGAACAAAAGGTGAAGTTGCATACTTCACACCATCGCGCTGTTTACACTGGACGGAGACAACGTGAAGAAGAAGAAAGCTGCAGAGCGTGAGGCGAGAGGAACGGAGCGAGAGGGATGACGACACATGGTCATCGCCCTTAGCATGAGGACTTCAAGCGCAAAACACTCAAGAATTGTTTCCTTTTTTTTAAGACTCTAAAGTGTTTTCTCATCACACTCTGGTATAACCAGAAACTGACCGACTTTATGATAATGATGTCATCTCACCGAAACTGTTTCCCATGAGCAAAAAAAGAGAAAAAAAAAGAAAAAAGAATGTGGAATCCTTTTTGATTTGTGTGTTTTTGTCTTTATCTATTCTTTGAAACGGTTAAAATGAACTGTGTGCTGCCGAGAAAACACAAGGTACACAACCTAAAAGATAATATTGTATGAATATCTGTTATGCTGATGATACTGACAATGAGAAGAGTGTAAAGAGAGCTGTGTGTGTGTGTGTGTGTGTGTGTGTGTGTGTGTGTGTGTGTGAGAGAGAGAGAGAGAGAAAGAGACATAGAGAAAGACATAGAGGTATCTGGCAAACAAGGAATCTGTTTATAGACTGTAATTTAGATCCTTCTGTAACATTGTCGTGTATAGATGCCAGGGCATGAAGAATGATGAGAATTACTGGCACACAAGGTGGCCTTATGAGCCTTTAGGCTGATATTTGCGTAAAAGATTTTGGGTTGTGTTGGTAGTTTTGGTAGTCAGGATCATGTGCTAAAGGCTTTATTAGATTTAGGCCCTTGAGAGTCTGTGCTTTAACGGGTGATTAGAATATTATTGCTAAAATGATGGCCATGGTTGTATGGCACACTGTTGCTCCACAGCTAGACTAAAGAATCTGAAATCCTTCTGTGTAAGCTCTTATCTGGCTCAAAAACGATATGTGACAAATTTCATACCCATCACACGAGGCCTTCACCTCTTCCAGATGAGTTCTTTTAATAATGGCAATAAAAAAAAATCCCAATCTGAGGATTTGAATCTAGCTTTGGATCACAGTAAGTCAGACAGAATACAAAGATCATGTGTGCAGTGTTCTCAGTTTATTCTCACTTATTCATTTGTATAATTGGCACCATCTGCGGTTCACTGTGAGCATGTCCAGACATTAAACACATTTGCCAGTTGACATGTGTCATTTCTTACTCTTAATTCCACAGCGCTGTTGAATTTGTGACTGATTAGTCAGAAGGTGTCGACTTGTTTTGAAAAACAGCGTCCACCTTCTGCCATTGTTTAATGGTCCAAGTCCGAGGCTCATGTTCACATTTTGGATGCTTTTGGTGGTGTACACGGGTCAGCATGGGCACTCTGGCAGCTGGTCTGCAGCTACACAGCCCTATACAGAGCGATTTGTGATGCCGTGTGTTCTGACACTATTCAGAACCAGCATTCACTTGTTGCACCAATTTGTGTTGCAGTATCTTTTCTTCACTCCCCACATGGAGCAATGATCTGCGCATATTGGTTCTCCTTCTTTTTTTGCCTATTTTTGGTAGGTACTAACCACTGCAGGAACAACCCACACCTCACAATTTGGCTCTTTTACGCTTGCCAATTTTTCCTGCTTCTTAAATGTCAACTTTGACAACTGACTCTTCACTGACTGCCCAATATATCCCACCACTTAACAGGTGCCCCTATAAGCAGAAAATCAATGCTTTTCACTTCACTCATCAGTGGTTTTAATATGATGGCTTGATTGAAGTATCAAGTTATTACATTTCATAATGAGATATTAAGTCACAATATCTTGAAATAATGAGAAACTAAGTTAAAAAAAAGAGATATTGAAACACTGTCATTATCTTGAAATAAATTATTCATGATATTAGTCTGCTGTCTTTTACATTTATTAAACCAACACCGATCTGCATTTGTTCCTGACAGATTTGTATTAGGTCCTGTATAATGAACACGTGGCACTTGGCTGATTATAACTCAACAAACAACAGAGGGGGAATTCCTGGGAATTGTAGTCTGTACCATCCATGTTGTCATGTGAAGTGTGGAGATGTGACCCTGGGATTCTGAAAAAGTGACTAACACAAATTTAATCAAGTAATTGAGCAACAAGACTAAAGTTTTGTCTAAAATTGCTGTGAAACTAAAACGAATATTCAAACGTTTGAAAGCCATCCTTATAATTTTCATTGTAATAGTTAAAAGGTTTAATGTAATCAGTCATATTATTATTTCAGGCTGCAGCCCACATGTCTGCCTGTCTTTCTTTACCACAGAACTCTTAATACAAAAATTCACAACATCACTTTAACCCAACATTTTCATTTTACCTTATAACACTCTGAGTTCGGGTATTGTACACGCCCTCACCTCGGACTGCAGCGATTATTTTTGCTGTGTTTTATCTCATAGTGACGATTCACATTACTACTTTAATTCTAATACTATTAATTATAAGACTTCCCGCAAAAATAATAAATATACAGTACAATGATCTGTCCATACAGCTATGAAGATTCAGTTTTCAAAAGTTACATCCCCTTTTTTGGAGTAAGCCATGCTGTGTTGCACGTTTGTTTTGTGCTTTGTGAGGATTTGGGCGCTTTGTAGGGGTATTACGGTTGTTTGTGTGTCTCCCCATGTTCTGTGTATTCATGGTTAACTATCACATCGATTGGCTTTATGAGTGACGTGTAACCACGCCCACATCGAGGGAAAAGTGCCATATTTGTCCAAAAAAAGCGCTGGCTGCTGTGTAATCTGGCACAAAACTGCTCATAACATCCCTTCTACTCAACATTTTGATTTAATTTATGGCGTAGATTTAAGTTCAGACAAATTCCAAAGGACTGCCAAAGTTTCATTAAATTCTGTGCTGCCGGTTTTGCATGAGGCTGTGACAAAATCAGCTAGACAGACATACAGACAGGACAGAAACAGACAGAAATTATTGAGACTGGTTTCTGCTTCTCCAATGTATGAAAATTACAGATATAATTGTAAGAGCGAGTTACTGTTTGACCAATGTACAAACAAAACCTTTTTTTTTATTTATACAGTATAAGACAGTATGCATGTGAATGTGTGACTGTGAATGTATGCTTGTACAATGTACAGCACCCTCTCTCCTCACATAATCATTTTGACAAGCCACAAGGGAGTATTATGTGTGTGTGTGTGTGTGTGCTTGATCTGTATGCCAGAGTCCTAGCTGTATGCCGAGAGAGAAAGCGAGAGCGCAGTGTGGAGCGATCACAGCAGTCAGCTCAGGAAATTAAGCTCTCTGCAGGTCCATCTGGTTCAGCGAAACCCAACAGCAGGAGACCGTCTTCATTGTTTCATCCTTTCCACCACACAACCTCTCAGGCTTTGCGTTTGGTCTACCTTAGACTGTACAACCTGTCTCTCACTACTTTATCACAATTTATCTGCTTTTCAAATGCCTTGATACATTATTTTCTTTTCCGTGGCCTTTTTCCCAGAAGAGGAAGGTTTTACACCGGATGCCATTCCTGCTGCAACCAACCCATTTCTCCAGGCTTGGGACCAGCACTGAGGATCTCCAGTGGCTCAGTATTATGCAGCATATGGCCAGGGTTAAGGGCCTTGCCCAAGGGCCCAACAGTTGCAGCCTGGCAGTGGAGGAGCTCCAACCCCAACTCTCTGATCGGCAACGCAGGGCATCAACCAACTGCCACGGCCACCACTGCCCGCTTGACTCGTATACACTTTCGATTTGTTAAGTCAGTTTTAGTATCTACTTGGCCATTTCGAATTATTAATCAATAGACTTAAAAGATTTCTCTCAGCATTTATTCCTTATACTGCTTCATTAGAGAGTCTGAAGTTTATAGACACTTTGGCAGTATTTTATGCCATTGCTTGAATCAATCTCTTGTTGCAGCCTCCCACAAGTTCCTCACAATAATTTGCTGAATGTTTTTTTTTTTTCATTCCTCCTGACAGAACTGATGTAATTCAGTCACGGTTCTGGGCCTCCTTGGTAGAGCATTTATTTCAGTTCAGCCCACAAATTTTCTATGGGATTCAGCTCAGCGCTTTGTGATGGAGACTTCAAATCTTTTGAAAATTGTTTACATTGCCAGCACATCAAGAAATCAGCCAGAAAGTCAGTCACAGTAGGGTCTTCTACCCAGGCAATGATCTTGTGCATTGAAAGTATTGAAGGAGCCATCACATCATTTTGTTGGAAGTATGCATAGGATCATTATCCCGCTTTGAAACCCAACTGCGGCCAACTGTCTGGCTGATGTCTTATGGTTTTGTATTAATGCTACTAAATAATTCCTTATGATTCCTTTTACTTTTTGAAGTACTCCAGTCGGTTTTACAGCAAAACACTGCCACCCCCGTGCTTCATACAGTAGTTGTGTAGGAGTGTGTTTTTTCAGATGGAATGCCTCAACTTTTTTCCTACATGCACAGCACTGATCATTAAGACCAAACTGTTCAATGTTTGTGCTTCTCTAACAAGAGAAAATTCCTACAAAAGTCCAGGCATAAGATTAGACTCTTTGGGCTGGATGTTCTCTACATCCAGCACTAAGTATGTTCTCCTTCTTGGGATCTTGGGGTTCAGTCTAAACTTTTGAATCAAAATTCATTAAAAAAAAGTAAATAATAATTTTTATTTAAAAATATTATTATTTAGCCTTTCTTTAGCCAGGTAGATTTCACTAAGAACCACAGCATGTTTTTCAAGGAATCCTAGCCCATAATTAAGTTAAATAAAAACTAAAATAAAAACACTCATAAATCAAAACACTCATATATCAAAGTGAATTGTGTAAAAGTGTCATTAGAGAGACACTCTGGATATTTCACAAGAAATCTATTGACACTTGCTTTGGCTTTATGCAGGCGCACACACAACACACGTTCACAATGTCATAATAAACAGTACGTGCGCACACTGAGACTGAGCATTGGAGATGATTACTCACAATCCCACAGCGCAAGAGAAAGAAAAGAACCATTGGCTCAGTTGTGATCATGTGACGCACGGCAGACAAAGCGCATACGTACTACTTGTATATCAAAACTTCGTTGGCTTGTTAAGTTAAAATTTATTTAAAAATTTTGCTCATCTTGCAAAACGCTCACAGACCAAGTTACTCGCAATCCAAGATACCACTGTAATTAATTAATTAAGCTAAATTATCTAATCTGATGTGAACAAAGTAGATAATTGAAGTGAATTAATTAAACTTCATCCATCGCAGGGCACACATGCACAATCGGCAATTTTTTGGAATGCAAGTTCTACCTAATCTGCATGTCTTGTTGGAGGAAACTTTGAAACTTACAAAGCATGGGGAGAACATGCAAACTCCATGCACACAGACCCGAGGCCGGAATCGAACACCTGGCCCTGAATGTTTGCGGCCACATTGCTAACCACTACGCCACCGTGCCGCAGAGAACAAGTTTTCTATCTAGCTTCCATGTTATGAAACATTTTGACTGAATTCAGTTGCTAAACATACTTAAACAGCGCTAGACTCCTAAGAAAGCAGAAATAAATAAATAATTTATTTCTGCTCCAAACCGCATGTGTGAAAAATTTTAATTTTTCTTTTCCATTCGTGGGTTTATATTTGACAGGAAAACAAATTCATGTTATTGCAATGCATGCTCTGTTTATCGCAGAAATGACATAGTTTCTTGTTAATAAGCATCAAAGCGTTTATAATTTATTCAGTAACAGTAGCAACAGTAACACATGTAGCAAACACCACTAATGAAGCAATACTGCAGCAATAAATCTGGAGTTATTTTTAAAGTGAAAACAGCAATTAGCAGTATTATGAGCTGCATGTGTTGAGAGGATCATTGAAATGAAGTGTCATGATGGGAAAAGCAAAGAAAAGAAAATGAATATTTACACATGATATTCATATATACTTGACTGTTATATAATAATGTACGGAGAGCTAAAGATTTGATTTAATAACACATTTCATCTGGCTTCAGCTTAGTATTAATCCCATGAAGTGCTGCTCAAGTTTTTGTTGTGTTTAGTTTTCTTCATGTCTTCCAAAAGCATGTAGCTGAATTGGTTTTGGTGTATGTCTGGAAAAAGGCGCGTGTGTGTGTGTGTGTGTGTGTGTGTGTGTGTGTGTGTGTGTGTGTGTGCGTGTGTGTGTGTGTGTGTACATGATTCTATTCATGATTTTATTTTCATGTTATACATATAATACAGAAAGTGTGAGTGCCAAAGAAGATACTTCTGAAGTTTGCTTCCCTAAAAATTTAAGTTGCTAATTAAGTTGCACCGTTATACTGTCTCGCTTCAAACTATTATCATTTAAAATTATACTTACAGTGGAACCTTGGATTGCAAGCATAATTCGTTCATTCCACAACCAAAAATATAAATTTAAAAATAATTCATAAAAAATACAAAGTAAAAATGAAACAAATTAACCTGCACTTCATCTTTGAAAGGTGCAGTAACGCAGAGCCGACAGTTCTGTAACTTATGCCTTTACTGACAACAGCAGAAAGGCATGAAATAGTTATAACAAAACATAATCAGACACATGCTCCCTGCTTCCCGCGTTCAGCTGTTTTGTTCTCCGCTCTTTCTGAACATACAAATCCTTACCATTACTCGCTACTGCCATCTACTAGATAGTTGAACAAATAACCCATTTTACTACAAAAAAAATCCTCGCTCAGTGTTTGAGACAAGAGAGAATAGAGGAGGGGGGAGGGGGTCACACGCACACACACCCACACACACACACACACACACGTTCTCGCGCAAACACACCCCCACCTCTGCGTGAGCGCGCACACACACACACTTACACCCCGCCCGCCTGCTAGCACACACATACCCACCACCGCACGAGAACACGTAAAAGCAAAATAAAAGATGCTTTAGAGAAAATCTATTGGCTCAGTTGTGATCACGTTACTCTCGGCGCTAAAACAAGAAGCACATGTGTGCTACATTTATATCAAGACTTGCTCGTTTATCAAGGCAAAAAGAATTTCCACTGTATTGGCAGAGGTTCCACTGTATTGGAATTTCTTTATGTGTATCAATACTAAATCGATACTAAAGCTTGTAGAAGCATGTGACCTGTAACAAATGTTGCTTAAATTGAAAAAAATAAAATAAAATCTGTAGTGTCTGTAGCCATGTAAAATTCATGTCGAACTGAACTTCCAGCCTCCTGTATGACACACAGTATAATGCAGATCAATCCTCGCTATCCATTTTCACCCAAATGAGGATGGGTTCCCTGTTGAGCCTGGTTCCTCTTAAGGTTTCGTCATATTGCCATCTCAGGGAGTTTTTCCTTGCCACTGTTGCCGTCATCCTTGATTTGCTCATCAGGGACTATCTGACCATTTTGAATTATAGATACAAACTTAAATAATTATTTTTATTGAGTAAAGCTGCATCGCGACAATGACAATTGTTAAAAGTGCTATACAAATAAAATTGAATTGAATGTTGCAATATCTTAACAATTTTGTAAGATCGTTGAAATATTTTAATTCAAAAAGGTTACAGACACTACATAACAGCATAAAATTGTGTTTCCTTTTCTCTGATAAAAATATAAATGTGTATGTATGTTTATAAAAAACAAAGCATGGATCAGGAGATCAGGAGCATCACATATTATGAAAAATGGTGTTTCTATATATGATCCTATCTGAAAAATTCACTTTACACCTAGGTGACGCAGTGAAACTAATTGCAAATGACGATGTTTTTAGTGTGCTGAATGTAAATCTGAACCCACTGATGAGAGAAGGTTAATTTGTATAACTACATAAATAATCACAGTTATTAGTATTCATCCTGTAACTGTATTTCTTTCCTTACACTTTGTCCTCGTTTTGTTATTAAGACCCGTAGGTCTGGATGACTGGATATATAAACAGACATGGTTTCATCCAGGACTGTTAATGGTGGTTCATTTTTCACGTTGTGCCCCAGCTGAGGCAGGACTAATTATAGAAGGTTCAGTGAGCCAATTAATTTACTTCACTCCTGTTTTAGTTTCCCTTCAGCAACGCCGACTCTTTTATCACCTGCTTTTCTTTATACATGTGCTTCATGAAGAACAGGAGGATGTAAAATGGGAATAAATAGGATACTATGAGCCACGCTCCAATTAGAAACAACAGAGCTGAGCCATGCTGGGCGGAGTTGAGCAACAAACCAGGAAAGGGGCTCTTCTTCTATGAGGACACAATAGGGTTTTAATTAAACAGTATAAAATAGGATAAATGACAAAAAGCAGTAAATCTATTCATCCTCATGTACAGTTAAACATTGGATTGTGAGCATAATGCGTTCCAGGAACAGGCTTGTATATCAAAGCACTCATATATCAAGTTAATTTCTCCATAAGAAATAATGGAATCTCAGACAATTTGATCCACAACCCAAAAATATTAATATAAAAATTTAAATATGATTAAAAGATATTATAAAAATATAAAGTAAAAATAAAGCAAATAAATCTGCACTTTATCTTTGAAAGGAAGCAACAGAGTAGTGTTTAGTGTGTGAGGGTGTGTGTTTGTGCACACACACACACACACACACACACACAAAAGGAAACACTGTTCTGTCGGAAACTTCTTTAACAAGGAACCTTTCTAATGACACTCGCACATGCACACACACTGAGTCTGTGCATGGAAGACGATTACCCACAATCCTGCAGCGCATGAGAGAGAAGAACCATTGGCTCAGTTGCAGAGGTGGAAAATGTAATCGAGTAGTTTTTTGAGTACTTCTACTTTTTAAAGTAGTTTTTAAAATCTGTAATTTTACTTTAACTTAAGTATGTTTTGTTTGAAGTATTGTAATTCGCTAGCTTTTAAATCATATTCGCTACTGAGTAAAACAAATGAAAACAAATATGGTTTGTGTATATGCTTCGTTGCGCTCGAGTGTGTGTATCGTGTCCTGGTCGCGTGCCGCTCCAGACTCCACTCCAGGTTTTCTGACTGTCCCCACATCGGAATCTACCTCCGGGAAGGTATCCCCCCCCCCCCCCCCCCCATCCTGTATTCAGAATAAAGTGGTAAAGATGATGAGTGAGTGAGTGAGTGAGTGAGTGAGATGAGTATGCCATCCAATCAAAGTACAAATTATCCACCGCCAGGGTCCAGGGTTCGATTCCCATCTCAGGTCTATGTGCAGGTTCTCCCTGTGCATGATGGGTTTCCTCTGGGTACTCTAGTGTCCTTCCAAAGACATGCAGGTTAGGTTAATTGGGATTGTCCATATTTTTATATGGGGACTCTAGGCCCCCAGCCACCCTGTCACGCAGGAGAAGCGGTAAAGAAGATGATGCATTACTAATGGGCTGTATCTTTTTCTTCTGGACATCGCTGTCAAATAACCCTTATTGGGAAAAAACAGCAACAACCAAAACAAAAATGATTAGGACCAAATTTGACATGGCATCACCCACCCTCGACTGTGTATTGTCTGGGATTCATCTCCTTTCTACCGGTAGCATGCCAGCTCCCGCTCAGCATTGCTCTAAATCATGACCTGCTTTTCCTCCCACGTCTGCAAAGGTTCGGTCATTTCAGTGAGCTCGGTGTCACGCCGGAAAGCAGACGATCCTCAAGCTTTAAATTCCCGAGAATTCGTTTACAGCTTGGGGGAGTAGATAGATTTCAGTGTGTGTGTGTGTGTGTGTGTGTGTGCATGTGTGTGTCACCCTTTACTGCTCGCTCTGTGCCTGTGTGCATGTTGAAAAACTCTGGCCTAGTTTTGTCAGAGATGATTTGATCCCTCGGGATTTTCCGGAAGAGGCAGGAGGTTGACTTAAGTAGCTGGAGTGGAAAAGATCAATCACGGTCTCTCTTCTCTCTCTTTCCATCTCTCTCTCCTTTTTCTCCTCCACCTTCTGGCTGGTGCCTGTCCCCTGACATATTACCTACACTGAATTAAGTGTGAAAAGTAGATCTTTTTTTTTTTTTTCATTATTTATTTGAGCCAGAAAAAAACCCTTTCCTCTGGCCACAGAAGTGCTTCGATGTGACTTCTTTGAACAACTCGAGAACGCAGAGTCAGCAGCGTAGTCTTATACTAATCCGAATAAAATGTCGCGGGTTCAAAAACATACTCATGGTACGCTCAATGTTGAGTTAGTGAGTACAGGTGAATGAGTGAAATATTAAAGTATACCTCAGCATCCTTCAGTAGCGCTTCAGTGTCCTTATCTGTCTGCCAAACCATTCATGCTTATCCTCATGCCTCCAGGCAAACTAGAAAAGACAGAATCCCATGATGTGACATGCAGCTCTAGAGGAAACTCATGCATAATGGTGTCACTCTACTGTAGGTTTTTGTCCTCAGACTGCAGGTATTCCTGTTGTAACGTCCACAAAAAATTGTAGATGTTCCATATATTTTTGACAAGTTAAAAGTAAAAAAAAAAAAAAAAACAAACAACACATACCAGATACCAATATTTACAATTTTATGCAATATTTTCAGTGTCTAAGTGAATGTATAAAAAGTCCGGTGTATTGTGTGTGTGTGTGTGTGTGTGTGTGTGTGTGTGTGTGTGTGTGCGGGAGAAAAGAGTCAGACTCAGGGGTTTCAATGAATCAGGAGCTCGATGATAGCCGTCTAAAATGTGCAGACATATTTATCATCATCTCACTCACTCATCATCTATACCGCTTTATCCTGCATTCAGGGTCACGGGGGGGAGGTGTTGGGCGGAGCCTATCCCAGGAGACAAGGCCTATCCATCACAGAGCACACACACTCACACACTCACACACTAATTCACACACTACGGCCAATTTGGGAACGCCAATTAACCTAACCTACATGTCTTTGTTCTGTGGGAGGAAACCGGAGGAAACCCACCAAGCACGGGAAGAACAAGGCTTATTTATAATATTGGATCATGGACCAGGCATTAAGAATGATGAAAATGGTGTTACATGATTCTAGCTGAGAACTCACTTTTTCACCTAGGTGAGACACTTTGTACCAATACCATGTTTTGGCTGCATCGCATTCTATGGCATTCATACTCACTTACAGATATATTTATATATTACAGCTGAATATTTACTCAGATGCTTCAGTACAAGTTCCAGAGACTTGTAGAATTTATAATAACAAGAATTGATGCACAGTGCAAAAGTCTTGAGCCTCAGTTCTTCATATTAAATGAACTTAGACTAAATGAAAGAAATGAAAGGGAAAAAGATATGATTTGGAAACTGGTAAATGTTAACAGATGCAGTTCCTCAGGCACAAGACGCTGAATAAGCAAGAAAGACTTCAGTTCTATATCAAGAGTTTGAATAAAGGAGGAGCTGATGTGAGCGATGAGCACTAATACTGATTGGCCCCTTAGATTTCTGGCAGGTAGTCTAGTTTTTTTTTTTTTAATATCTAGACAGACTTACTTTAAAAGTCTCTATCAATAAATCCGTCCTGATGTTATGAGGGCGTTCAATTCAAAACAGGTCTTCTGATTAAACTCCTCGTGAATGAGGGGGTAAAACCGATTGACATTTACAGAAGACTTCAAGCACTGATGAGTCTCTTAGCTGCAGTAAAACATCTGAATGGTGCAATTGTTTTAAAGAAGGCTGTATGTCCGTGAATGATGATGATAACAGCCCAGGTGGCTCAAGTCCCGCTTTGACTTGAATATCCCTTATCATTTGTTGGGTTACTAGGTAGGAGGTATAACAGTCTAAAAACCCTGTTTGGAGGAAATATAGTATAAAGATCACAAGCCTTTTTTATCGAGGTGTGGTGGCTCAGTGAGTTCAGGCTCTGATCAGAAGGTTGTCGGTTCGAGCCCCGGCTCCTCTATAAAAGGCTTATTTGAGTGCTCCAGTGACATCTACATTAATTACAGTCCCAAAACCAGCAGGGCAAGAAAATTCAGAAACCTTTTAACTTGCGCAGTCTACAGTAAACACAGCACAGAAGAACCAAACTAAAATAAGCCTATTATAATGCGATAATATTATTAATCCTGATAGATTTCATTTTCATTGTAATGTGCACCGATCAACCATTAACGATAGATCCACCTAGGTTTTGGGTCCCCCTTGTGCCACTGGGGCGTGGTTCTGCACTGCCTTTAGGGGTGCGTTGTGGTGTCTGAGACCAGGATGTTTTACAGTAGATCCTTTTTGTGCTGTGGGTTGTGGTGGAGCCTCTATGGATCAGAATTGTATGTTTGGCGCATCCAATGTGGGCTCGATCATATTGGGATCTGGACAGTTTGGAGGCTGGATTGGCAGCCTTGAGCTCTTTGCCTGCTGTGCCCTGTGCGTGTGCTGTGCTGCGCTGGGTATTTTGGTGCCTTTCTCTCGGCATTAACTTCTTTTGTGCTGCATTGGCTTTTCTTTAGGATCGAAACTGGATGGGCCTTAGGTGCCCATGATCCTGTCACCAGTTTACTGAGGTATAGTTAATCAACAATGTCTTCAGTTCACCTGGCAGTGGTGTTAATATTATGGATAATCAAGGGTTAGGGTTATCCAGGGCAGTGCTATTTCAGAAGGTTAATGCTCTGTGTTACTGATCAGAAAGGCAGTGGTTCAAGCCCCAGTTCCCGTAGGCTGCCACTGTGGGCCCTTAACCCTGTCTGCTCCAGGGGTGCTGCATCATGGCTGACCTTGAACTCTGACCCCAGACCCCATGCTGGGATTTGCAAAGAAACACTTTCACTGTGTAGTATATACATATATATATATATATATATATATATATATATGTGTGTGTGTGTGAGACAAATAAAGGTTTAAATTAAAAATGAGCTTAACTTACATTGCCGATGTAATAGTTAATTTTTTAACGTTTGTTTCCCCATGAGACAGATCATAAGTAGTGTACTCTATCTCTATTGATTTTAATGTGAGTTGAATGCCCTTTGGAATAAAATACCCTTTAAGGTTATTTATTCACCAAATCACAAAATGTCACCAGTTTGCCTTTCAGCACTTTCTCTAGATGCTGCCATAGTCAGCTTAAATATATGCTAATATCATTCAATTATTCCATGTGAACTTTAAAAAAAATTTTTTTTAGTTAAATCGACCTTGATTTCATAATGAAGACATGTTGTATGTGATTAGGTTAGACCCCCAGATAATTGGGATGTCACTAAATTGGGTGTGAAAAAAAAAAAGCTTTGACTTATATCTTAAAAGAATTTACAGTTCTACAATTATTTATTAAAGAATTGCTGGCATAGTGGTCAGCACTGTGGCCTCACACCTCCACAATAATGCTAATTAGCGTTCCCAAAATTTCCCATAGTGTGTGAATAAGTGTGTGGTGTGTGTATGTGTGCCCTATGATGGATTGGCACCCCGTGCAGGGTGTACACCGCCATGTGCCGAAGGTCTCCTGGGATAGGCTCCAGGCCCCCAACCCTGTATAGGATAAGCAGATCAAATGTTCAATATCAGGTTATGGTCAAAACTATGCTGTTTGCTCTGAAGTGGTGTAAGATAGAGTACAATGCATTTTTAAATTGTGTACCTCATGTTAATTCTGCTGCTTTGTTTCCCATAGTTACAATGCATATGATTTGTTGTTCCTGTTGTTTTTATACATTTCTTCCACAAAGTTAGGGATCAGCACTCTCAGTTTTTTAATCCATTTACAGTGAATTCAAAAGTCCTTAGTTGTTTTTTTTGTTAGATGTTTTTGCTTGATGCAGCCCAATAATTTGAAACGGCACCTTTTTTTGGCCAGGCGGTGTACAGTATAAATGCTCATGCATACTACCTGGTGTGTAAGGTGGTAACCAGTTTACGATGCAATGAGAGCTTTAAAATACACATGATTTGGCTGGAGTCAGTCAACAGCAAACTAAATTACAAGGATTATATTTGTTGCAGTTCTTTTTCAATCTTGTTTCACTCACTCATGTACTCACTCATTGTCTATACCACCTGATCCTCTATACAGCGCCGCGGGGGGTCTGGAGCCTATCCAAGGAAACTTAAGGCACGAGGTAGGGTGCACCATCGATGGGGTGCCAATACATCGCAGGGCACACACTCTCACACTGCAATGCAAACTCCATGCACACAGACACTGAGGTGGGAATCAAACCCGGGCCCTGGAGGTTCAAGGCGACAGTGCTAACCACTGTAATTTAATAACTTTCATTGATTTAAACATGGTTAGTTTAGTTACAGATAATGTATTATAACAAATAAATATAATAAAATACAATATGTAAACCACAGCAAGAAAAAGAGACTGTCTCCTATAATAAACTAAACTATACTGACATCTAGTGTCGCTTCTGAGAACTGCACCCAGTAGGCCATAAAATTTAAATAAGAATATATTTTAAATTAATAATAATAATAAAAAAAATGTTTTTGTATAACAATATAACAATTTTTTTTACAACGTGTTTTACTTAAATACAAATAGAAAACATTTTAATGTTATTTACATGTAAGTACTAATTAATTACATATTTGCCATATCTCCCATTATATGTTTTAAATAAATAATATTATACCCAGAAATAATAAAAATCTTTCTCTGAATCTGTTTGTTTTTACTCATTTTTAAATGACTTCAAATCTTCTGACTGTAACAAAGTATTAATGCATTGAATCTTCTTCTTCTTCTTCTTCTTTTTTTTACTTTTGCACTCAAATGTTGTTATTCTTGCCATTCTCCATGATTTTTGAGTTCTTTCTTTCTGGTCGCTATGTTTATTGTGTAACTAACAGGGGAGTTTCCCAGAATGTGAGTATCAGTGTGACGTCAGACGTCACGAGTTACGTTTAATGCGGAGGTAAAAAAGAAGCTTGATACCATTTCCAGCATCGAAACTGGTGGTTACGCCTGTATGCGCTTTTTTCATACGAATTAGAGGAAAGGTGAGTATAAGGTTCAATTTAAATTTTACACATTCGTTTGTCTCTGTTTCAAAGATACAGACTTTGTTTAGTTTTTCTTTGACCGGTTGGTGTTGTCTCTCTTCCTGGTATGATGGCTCATCTTGCTTGGCTTTGCCCCCTTTTTTTTTTTTTTTTACCCTACCTGTTTTATGAATCCTCTTCCGTGATTGGTTAGTTAGTTATCCTTACCGGTGTTCCATTGATTACAAGCGACGATTGACAGAAACTCAGGGCCTGGTAAACCAATTGTAATGAATGGGCGGGATTTCGTGAATACGGGTAGTATTATTAATAACACCATTTCCTGCTTGCTAGCTTGGTAGACGCTAACCTGTTTATTTACACGCGTCAGTTTTTTTTGTATACATTTTTAAACACCAGGTTAGTGATTTTTTTTTTCTATTAGAACTGATTATTATAACCGTTTAATTAATTTTATAACTAATAATATTAGTATTTTGACGGTGACTTGTTTATGGTTGTAATAATTATCCTGTAACACAAATGTATTTAGTTGTTCAGTTTAGCTAATTATAACTACTCTGTGTACATGGTTATTTTACCTAGATTTATAGATATGAAGCTTTTAAAACATATATTTAAATAAAAATATTGAGGGTGAATTATAGACTTCTCTTCTTATAGTTACAGCTTTAAAAAAAACTGGATTGAAATCAGACATGCTGAGAATTTCTAAAAGTCTAAAGCTGTTTCAAGGACTGTACTCATATAATATGATGTCATTTGTGCTTGTTTTGTGTTTTGTAATCTTCTACAGCGATCTAGTCCATCATGCTCGGTGGTGGGTTCAAAGGAGAGAGACTTCGAGTCAATCTCAGACTCGTCATCAACCGCCTCAAACTGCTCGAGAAGAAGAAAAGTGAGATTTTTAAAAAAAATCCTTCTTTATTTGTTTTCATTAAGTTGTAGATGACACTGAATCGTGTTTTGTCTTCTGTACTTCCAGCTGAATTAGCTCAGAAGGCAAGGAAGGAGATTGCGGACTACCTGTCGGCAGGTAAAGATGAGCGAGCACGGATCAGGGTGGAGCACATCATCAGAGAAGATTATCTAGTGGAAGCCATGGAGATTCTCGAGTTGTACTGTGACCTGCTGCTGGCCCGTTTTGGTCTTATCCAGTCTATGAAGTAAGTTCCAGAGACAAGAAGTTGCCTAATAATTGGCAGGGTGTGTAAGAATTGGACATGGGGGGGAAAAAATTATTCAGTTATGAATCGCAATTGTTTTGTGTAGAGATACATGTACATGTAGTTATTTTGTCTGAATATAGTTCTGGATAATATTCTGGGAGATCATCAGAGCAGGTTGATTCCTATAATTGTGTTTAATCTTTCACCAAACTGTATTTATTTATAATAAAAAAATCTATTTAAGATAAAATTGCAAGCTGCCATTTTACCTCTGGCACTGGAGACTCCTTCCGAAAATGCCAAATTAACGTCTCCTCACAGACAGCTTCACCGAATCAAGAATCATTTCTTCACCCGGATCATATCCTCCGATTTGAACCTTTTGAACCATCAGAACTGAAAATTCAGCAGCACTGAGGAATTCTTGAAAACAAGAGTGTCACGTTTCCTGTGTGCCCACTGAGTCTGCACTGCTAGATTGATAGATTCCAAAAGGAATTTAATTATGTGACTGTAATCAGTTTATACTGTTGGCTGTTGAACAGGGAAGGTGGCTTGTTCAGTAATTAAATGATTGCCAATAGACACTGGCATCTGACTGGAAGCTCAAGAAAACGTAAGCGAGCTGAATACAAAATATTACATTATATTATAGTGCAGTATAAGGTATTATAATATTATGTATTATAGGGTGCCATTACTTTTGTCCTAGTTAAATAGCTAGTCTTTTTGTCTTTATGACTTGAATTGACTTTATGAATTGTATTTTTTATTGTTTTCTTTCACATTCCTTTCTTAGAATATAATAAAAATAGAATAAAATACATAAATGCACACTCTGAACCCTCTCCTACTTGATATGAACGAATTAATAACATTTACAATTGAGTTTGGTCTTCTTCTTCTTCACAGAGAGCTCGATCCTGGCCTTCAGGAAGCCGTGTCCACTCTGATCTGGGCGGCTCCGCGACTACAGTCAGAAGTCACCGAGCTCAAAATTGTGAGTAGCCTCACACACAAGTAACATGTGGACGATTATTTTTTTTCCTATCTTGAGCTTGTGTTTATTTTATTTTTTAGGTTTCAGATCAACTGTGTGCCAAATACAGCAAGGAGTATGGCAAGCTATGTAGGACCAACCAAATCGGGACAGTCAATGACCGAGTATGACTTCATACAATTATTATTTATGTAAAAAAATATAAAACTTAGGCTTTATGCTAAAACTTATGTTGGTCTTATTTTAACAGCTCATGCACAAACTGAGTGTAGAGGCCCCGCCAAAGATCCTGGTAGAACGTTACCTCATCGAAATCGCCAAAAACTACAACGTCCCGTACGAGCCTGACGCTATGGTGCGGGTAAGGAAGGAGCACATGCGCACTGCTGGGTATCGTTTGATGTGTGGTTGATTCAGGTAATTCTGTTTAACTCGGTGCTTTGTTTATAGCCGGAGGTAGGAGAGGAAGCAGACCTCATAGATGTGGACAGCGACTTTAAGAAGCATGGCGGTGGAGGCGGAGGTGGTGGAGGTTTCACTGCTCCGGCTGCTGCTATGCCCATGCCCATGCCTATGCCCATGCCGACACACACAGCCTTCAGCTACCCTCCACCGAAAGGAGCTGTGAGTCACGTCTTCCTATCAGTCACATAGTACAGTGGTTCTCAACCCTGGTCCTGGAGGACCTTTTTTCCTCTTTCCTTTTTCCCTGCTCTACCACACCCACTTAAATTAATAAAAGACTAGCTGTTTCATAGGTCTAGTTAATTAGCAGATTAATTAAAGTAGATGTGCTGGCAGCAGAGAAATCACTAAACCGTCCAGGACCGGGAGCTCCTCCACGACCAGGGTTGATAACGAGTGACATTGTAAATGAATGCTAATTTAGCCAGCACACTCTTTTTACACTCTCTTCCACGCTGTATGTAGGAGCCCTTCAGTGCTCCTGCTGGCACCTATGATGTTGGCTTTACCAACTTCCAGCCTCCAGTGAGGGGCGGGCAGCCACCTCAACTCCCCAGCTGCCCCCCAACCTATGAGTCTGTAAGTGCAAGTACCCCTGCCCCTACCTCACCCTTCCAGACTGAACCGGACACCATGTTGGCCTTTCAGGAAAGAGGAGTTTATTGTGGTTCACCTGCATTGTCGCTTGTCGCCGCTTCTTGTCCTCTATTCTTTCATTTTTGAAATACTAACACCTGTGTCTTAATATTTTCCTAATCTGAGCCAGAGGTGTAACAAAGATGCTGGGGTGGAGGGAATGGTGTCTTGATCTATTTAACTGTTTCACTTTCAGCCTCTACAGTCGAGTGTAAAAATATTTAAAGCTGGTGTTGGTTCTGAACTTTTGGAGATTTTCAGCAACATCTTAATCCTCTTCTTCGCTGAGTTATATCTGTCATGACATTCTTTCTGACTGACATTATTCCTTCTCTCCTTCTTTCCTAAACTAATTTTCTTTCCTTCAATCCATCTTTCCTCTTTTACTTTCTTCCTTAACTTCTAACTAATACATCAGTAATTATAGCTCCCTCTAAATCTGATCTAAATATTGTAAAATGATTAATGATCTAATTAAGAGTTCTAGCATATTTATTAACTATCTATATTCAGTTATTGAGTTTGTATTCATAGATAAACTGAAAACACTCATTTAGAAAACATAGGGTTAAAAACTTTTGCACTCACCTGTAGTACACTCTCTTTTTTTAAAAAGCAAGCTCTAATGGTTGCTGCTTCATTATTAAAAAAAAAATAACACACTAACACCAATGTCTTTTCTATAATATTCAGAAGAGTAGCGTGTTTTAAACTTTCCCTAACATGCATTTTGTTTTTATCGAAGATTGACGAGTTTAACGTCAAACCCACTGCTTCTCCCCAGGTCGTCCCAGGTACGTATCCACATTCTCTGATCACAGAAACCTCACACGACAGTTTCTCGTTGATGTTTATTTTCTCCAGCACAGACACCTCATTGTGCATTTCTCTATGTGCAGGCCCGTCTCCTCAGGTCTTCGACAACAACATGCTTCCCGAGCTTCCATCGGTTCCTGACACACTCCCTAACTCGTCCTTGGGCGGCAACAACGGCGCATCGGATGACATTGACTTTGACGACCTGTCACGGCGCTTCGAGGAGCTCAAGAAGAAGACCTAATCTCGCAAACCTCTGTCAAATGTATATCCAGTTAATTAAGTCTTCAGGAGAAGAAAAAAAAAGGCCTGGTCAGATTATTTACCTAAATTATTTCATACGAAGCAGTGATTTTTCTAATTACTTCAGACAGCAGTGTACCATTTACCTCATGCAGAAAAAAAAAAAATGCACTGGTGTCTTTCTGGTGGAGGTTATTTTAATCACAACATTGAAGGATCGGATTGAATTTGAACACCATAACGCAAGACTTTTTATTTTGTTGCTATAAATCCCTTTTATAAGCACTTTCCATATATGGCCTTTCTGTAATGTAATATAATATAGCTAGAGCATTGCCACGCCCGGATGGTGTGATGTCATCGTCAGGCCACCTTTGAGCTTTGTCACGGTCATTCATTTGGATTTTTTTCCTCATTAAATTATTCAAGAACACGCTTTAAATATTAATAATAGGAAGGGAAGCCTAGCCTTAGTGTTTGTGCTCTGTGAGAGGTGTTAAAGGAGTCAGCAGTTCTTTTCAGTCCTAAGAGAATAGACAGGTTTAACTCGTCCGCATTGCATTTAACCAAGTTTAGGGACTTTCTCGAATTACGCAATCCCACATGTGAGCTGCGTCACTCCTCGGAAAGGCTAATCTGATTTGTCATGTGACCTGACTGACTTTGGAAGGATACAGCTTCTTTCTTCTTTTTTTTTTTTTTTTTCATTTGGTTAACAAAGCATCACCTGATCCTGAGTATGATACATATTAAGAAGTGGCAGCAGTCTTAATTATTTCTGCTTAATGCTAGGAATGACCTTATTAACAGTTTACTATTTAAGGATGAAGGTTTTCACACAAGAACATGGTCATAACCAATAACATACTGACTCGCTAGTCTTGAAAGCAAACACTCCCGGTAATATTATTACTGTCATCTTAGATTAGGTTTAATTTATCTCCCAATCTGTGGCCTTGTCTTCTTTTTCCCATCCAGGTCCAGTTTCTAACTGTATATACCAATTTTTTATTTTAGTTTTTTTGGGTGATGGATTCTCTTTTTTTTTGTTCTTGTTTTTTGGAGAGTGTTAATTTTTTCAACATATACAACAATTCTTATTTGTAATGTCCTTGGCTTGTGTGCGTGTGTGTGTGTGTGTGTGTGTGTGTGTGTGTGTGTGTGTGTGTGTGTGTGTGTGTGTGTGTGTGTGTGTGTGTGTGTGTGTTTTCTTTAACACTACTGTGCAGCATTTTCTGCCCTCAGATAAAAGAGCAATATGGGAACTTTAGGAATGCTTGTTACTAGTTTTAACATGTATTGGAAACATATTAGTTGGTCATATAATAAACTATATTTGCTCATATCTTTTCTCACACTAAGATCTTTATTAAGGAACTGATTTGAGCCATGTTATTAAAGGTACGTTTCTTAATTAATGTCATGTCACCTGCCATCCTTAATTAGTTTTAACATGTTTAGTCACAAAGAATTGTTGATCACATGCATCATTCCATTCTCCGAAGACGTCCCCAGAGGGTCCTTGAAATTTATCCACTGCTTAGCTGTAGTCCAAGCTCAAAGTGGTTTGACTCACAATCCTGTAGTTACTAGAATGATTTTAGTAGAATTTTTGTTAACACCTATGATATTCGGGCCGGCATGTTGTGGCTGTGCACCTCCACGTCTTGGGAACGATTCCCACGTCTGTTTGCATGTTCTCCTTGTGCTTGGTGGGTTTTCTCCGGGTTCTCTGGTTTCCTCCCACAGTCCAAAGACTTGCAGATTTGGCTAATTGGGGTTTCCAAATTGCCTATTGATGGTCCTCTGGAGAAGAAAATTTTAACCCACTCCAGTATCCTTGCCAAGAAACAGCGTCTAGGAAGGCCTGGTGTACTATCATCCATAAGGACACAAAGAGTTGAACACAATTTAAAGACTAAACAAAAAAAGAAATTTGTTACTTAGCGGTCCTATATTTTACTATTTCTATAACAAGTTACTACACCTTTCAGAGCTTCCACAAAGTGTGCTAATGCTTCAGCTGAAATATCCCTCAGATGACACTTTTTAATACCTCTGAGAGTGTTTATGGTAAACACCAAGAGGACAAAGCAAAGTCGGACAGGTAATGAGACGCTGAGGGAACTTTCAGACGATGGGAATTTGAAAAAGTGTACACTGAAAAATATTAGAAAATGGAGAAAGAGGACAAGGAAGAACATATTTGATAGGATTCTTAAGGGCAATGGGACTAGAAAAGAGGATTTAAACTGAAAGGAAGATGACAGAGATCAAGACCAGGAGGTGGCAGTAATGCAACATAGTGGATGCCAACTCCTGGAAAACACTCGGAAGACAAAAAAAAAAAAGGTTCCAAGAACTAAGGACGGTAGAAGGCAAGAATCTGGTCCCATTTAAATAAAGTTATGAAACATCCATGAAGAAAGTTAGTTCTTGTTATTACTAATGTTATAGCAGCTGTCATAGGCTGTTCATTCACCAGGCTTTGTTTTAAAAGTTTAGCGAGCATCAAGAAACTCCACTGTTGTCAATATTTCGGCATTTTTTGGCTAATTTGCTTGAATTTCTGCAAATCTGTAAATGCAATAAAAATTTGGACAAAAGACTCAAAAAATATATGATAGACTTTTTTTTTATTTCAGAAGTTAAATGAACAGTAACATAGAGAAGGATATTAAACTGATCTGGTAATATGCCATTTCTGTATGGATTGGATATTATTGCACTAAGTGAATGAACAAGATATATTTACACCCAAATCTCTGAAATGGGAAAACCAGCTTATTCCACTTTGACATTCCCACAAAGGTATGATGCAGTGTTTAATTTCTTTACACATTCTCATGTTAAACATTTCATAAAATATACAGTTTTGAAAGTTTTGCTAAGATTATATATATATATAGTAAATAAATTGCAAAATAATAATAATAATAATCTGAGCACTCTGTAAGCAATTAACTAGTGACACGATTTCTGTCAGTTTAAACACGTGCAGTGTAAAAGTACGGCTCCAATTTTGATGTTGCACTTTAACCAGTTATTGATTTCATATCCAGTGTGCACCTTGTGTCACTTTACAGTTACTTACAGATTGCACTGTACTTTTGAATGCATTTTGGGGTTTTAGAGGAAAAATAAAGGCACATATAGTACATATTTATGATACAAAAGATAAAACCTCCACCCAGATCACTGTTTACATCAAGAGTCAGTTTAGTCCAGTTCTTTTGCGTCGGTTCTTCTCATCATCTAGGCCTGGTGCATGTGCCGTCCACAGTATTCCTCACATTTCTCTTGTTTTTCTGCAAAAACAAATGTGTTCCAATTAAATATATATTTTTTTAAGAAATAAAAATATTCAGAGCCCTACCCGTCAATCTGAATCATTCCTGGCATCAAAAAATCTGTCTAGTTGCCTGCATTTTGCTTTAGGACTTACCGTCTAGCAAAATTTCAACCTCCTGGTCATCGTCGACTGTCACCGGCCTCAGGATGAGTGCGAAGAAGATGGCCAGACCGACAACCTGTCGTTTCAAACAGCATCCAAGAGTTAGAACATGCTCAGTGTCAATACATCGCATGTAGTGATGTCATTAGTGATGTGCTGATGTCATTACTGATGCAGTCATGTGGTCTCTTTATATACTCGTGTCACTATTGCATGTACGAGCAACATTACTCCTTGTAGTGATATTACTAAATATGCACATATGAAGTCATTACTGTTGTCATTACTGCATACACTAATACCACCATTATTAGTAATAATATCAGTGCTGTTAATGATGTACTGATATTATTGCATATGTCAGTATGCATGTATCAAGGAGAGGCGTCCTAATGTTATTACTGCGTACACTGCATGAAGTGAACTGGTTCATTCATCTAGGGAAATTAGATGAATTGTTAAACACTGACTTCAGTCCTGATATACCGCCGCTTATGTCGTTCATGCATGTTCTGATGTCATTAGTATACGTGAAGCTGTTAACATTGAAGTCATTACTCAGGTAAAGATGCCATTACTGCAGCTAGTGGTGTGATTAGATGATGAATGGGCAAAGTGTTAGTGATCACCTTCAGAGGCTGGATGATGAAGATGCTCTGGAGCATGGACAGTGTGAGGGTGATGACCCATTTAGTGGACGAGTCCTTTCCATACTGAAGGCCGTACAGCAGGGTAAAGAAGGTCGAGATGCCGCTTATGGCAAGGAGGAGACCCCAGCCGATAAAGACGAACCACCAGGGCAGCTTGCAGCCAGATTTTTTCGGCTTTTCTTGTACAGGCACGAAGCTGAAAATGAAAGATAGATGAATGAAAAAAGTGATTTCTTAACCAAATCTACTGAAAATCCATCTTTTCATTCCATCTTTGCTCCACTGGATAATCAAGTGTTTGTAGACAAATGAGAATTCCTACCACTGCACTGGATGAGTGCTGGTCAATGCCTCAGTCTTCTTCAGCATCATGTTCACTGTGCTCCTGGCCAGATCGAGATCCTCGGGATGAGGAAACACTTTCTCTCCGGCACGTTCCAGTAACTTTGACAGATGGCATGAAGTGTGAAAGAGAAAACGGCTGCAGTGGGCCCAGTGCTGATCCCCGACTGTCTGACCTGAGTGGATGTAAACGTACTTAGTTTTATGTTCTGTTCACACACCTGTAATCAACCTATCCAGAGATGAGCTCATTCCTAGAGAGGTTGTAATAAGCCGGTGACTAAACATGATTCTGTAATGCTTACCTTGTATATTTACAACGACGTCATGCATTTGATTGAGCGCCGCGAACAAGTCTGCGGTGGTCTCAAGACTTTGCGACATGGCAACTACGCAGTTCTTGGGACTTTTGCTCAGGAGATTTACAATATCTTGTGTGTCCTGAAAAGATGAGAGGAATGTACATAAGATACTGTGGGTGCATGCAAAAGTTTGGATTCCCTTCAAGGGTAAAACGAGGGTAAAGACATATAACATTGCTCAATATACACAACATATAATGAAAGCATGGACATATTAATGGATCATTAAATCATCTTCAATCATTCAAAACTATTTGACTCGAGGACCTTGAGGATGTTCTGCATGGAAACAACAGAAGATTTGTCGCCCGTGCTGATTTTGGACTTTTCCACATCGTCCTTTTTAACCCGAGGCTGTATACTGCGGAAAATGGTGACGATGAGGATGTTAATGGGGAACATGAGGAGGGCGCTTTCCACTGCAACCATGATCTGCTGCCAGGTGAGTTGGAAGTCAGCTGTTGAAGCAAAGAACAAGGCATCAGATTTGCGGTATTTTCTGTGTGTGTGTGTGTGTGTGTGTGTGTGTGTGTGTGTGTTATCCGATCTAAATATAATGAAAAAATAATGAAAGGCACGATTCTGAAATGCGAATCAGCATTCCGACCTATCTTAACGATGACAGGAGATTCTCCATCTTTGGGAATGTTCCAGAACATGATGTTTATGACCATGGTACACAGCAGCAGACACATACAGCAGGAGACTCGCTGCACTCGGGTGAAGGGGCTGTGGCGTGGAGGATTCACAATAGACATCCAGATGTGCTCGTCTCGGAAGCCCGTGGATGTCCGAGCGTGGAATAAATTGCTGGGACACAAGGAACGGGCGTGTGAGTCTCATTATTATAAATAAAGGTTACATTTGAAACTGTTAAAGGGTGTACTTCGAATCGAGACTGGTATATCAGTAAGTGCTCTAGCATAGTGTGGCACTTTAGAAACGTTGTCTCAGTATGAGGCTGGAGAATGTAGGTCTGGATTGTCCAGAGAATCCATCTCCCCTTTGAAGAACCATCAAAAGTATACTTAGAAACCATAAGAACAAATATGATGGCTCCACCAAAAGCCATGCATTTGTACCATCATTGAACCCGACTCTGGAATTCTCTTTGAAAATCCCATTTGTCTCTGTTGATGGTGTCCTGCTTTGTGGTTCATCTTTAGTGCTTATTTCCGTTTCCTTAAACTCCTGTGCACATTGCTCTTGTCAACAGTGTCCTCTCCGTTGGAGACCATCAGTTGCGACAAAAGGAATTTTCTAAGAGGATTTGAGTGGCACAAATGCATTGCTTTTGCAACATGTGCAACAGCCCAGGGTCACACAGATGGAACTTTTTTTCCTATTTAAATTTCTAAGTATATGTGATTTATCCCAGTACCCAAAACTGGTGATCTCGTTCTTCTTCGCTGGGTTGAAGGTTCTTTTGTCGCCGTTACCCTTTAGCCAGGTGTTGCACAGGAAGTGCCAGATCTGACGGGTCTGCAAGTCCTGCACTATCACCTTCTGTAAGTACCTGAAGGAAGACAATTTGCTTTCATGAATCTCCATCATTTAGTGTTGATTTGTTTTAGCATTGAATCCAATTAGGGAACGATAAG
Source organism: Clarias macrocephalus (assembly GCA_011419295.1). Lineage (NCBI taxonomy): Eukaryota > Metazoa > Chordata > Actinopteri > Siluriformes > Clariidae > Clarias > Clarias macrocephalus. The sequence continues at coordinate 100,921 of JAAGKR010001928.1, forward strand.
AGAAGATATTCGCATCCCTGCTATCCCATACCACATTTCTGCTTCTGAGCTATTCAGTGCATTTAGCTATCAAGTGTTATGTGGAAATAGAAAAGAAGACATGTGCACCAGTCTGGATCTCCTCCACTGTTGTCATGCCACAGTTTAAGGCTCTGCAGCTCTCCCAGAGGGAACGGAGTGCTGATCATGAATACGTCCACTCCTCCTTTCTCAAATGCAGGCTGGTCTGGGTAGGTTAGGTGATGAATGTCGCTCTCGCCATCACAGCCATCCATAGACATCATAACCTGTCCAAAACACACACACACACAAACACTTAACATGAGCTTAGTGTCAGCTAAGGAAAATATCTGGAAAAACCCATCGTATGGCTCTCCAGCTGAAAATGGCTTTTTGAACTTTTTCTTGTGTAACTATGATTACATGGACAACATTTCTTCAATCTGATTTAAATCTTTCTGATTGGCAATTTCAACTTAAATGTTTATATGAACATGATGGGTGTTTATATGCATAAAGAATTTAATCAGAATATAACATTTTTGGTATGCACGTTTGATCTGGAAAAGAAAAAGAAGAAGAATTTGTCCCTAACTTTGAGGTTAGTTTATCCTTCCCATCTTTTACAAACAAATCCTGCCTTCTGTGTTATGATTGCGTGCAAGAATTCAGACTCATCCAATATTTGCTTAGATGCTTTACTTTGTTCAAAATGTGAGCCAATCAGTGCTTTTTCCTCATTCGGTGGATGAAACCCTGATGATTGACAGGTGGGAGAGAGTTATTTGGAATGAAAGAAAAAAAAAAAAAAGAAAACTTGTAACGCCACCTAATATTACCCCCACATGGGGCAAAATGCTCAGAAAAACCAATTTACTCCAGCAAGATCGATTGTTTACACGCCTAACATTTAGGATTAGATTTAGGATTATCAAAAGTTTACACACCCCTCTGATTGAGGTGTTTGCATGATGCAATTTATTTCTGACTGGGCGATTATTCCCATTACGAGTGGAATATTAGGGTGCATGTACAGTAAATGCACCTAATGAGGCATAAGTTTAAACCCCCCTGAAATATTCATTGATTATTTCAAGCGCTTATTCATGGATGTTTGACATAACACACAGGCAGCAGAAATGATATGAGGTTTAATACGCTTATAAATAATATTTTTTAATTGTGTGAATAATTCAAGTTAAAACCAAGGCATAGTATTTAACCACCACAAATTTCAAATCAGCTTAGTATGTTCAATCACATTTAATGGTCACCAGGGGCATTTTATTTCCAATGTCTGATGGACGTCGGGGTGTGAGTGAAATAACTCAATGATTGAAAAAAAGATAAGCTCCTGTGACATGACAAATCACTTGTACACACCTTAGCCGTGGTTCCTGCCTGCTTCCGGTTTCCTGTCTGTACATTCACCATGTAGTTATAATGAGCACAGGGATGATTGTCCTCCAGCAGCATAACCTTGCGCTAAAAGGATACAGAAAGAAAGTATTCTCGTCTATGTCTGTCTCTGAGTAGTATTATCACAACGTCAGCTCATATGACAATGTGACAAAAGTGGTACGTACCGTTCTCTGGGCTTTCTTGTCAGCGTACCAGGCCCATACCACAAGGACCAGATAGAGGAAGAAGAAAGCACCAAGGACAGCGGCGACCACATAATTCTGGTTGATGGTGGCGAAAAGCGCAGCTGTTTTTGACAAGTCTATTGGATTGGGCATCACGAAAAAGGTGCTCCCGTAAAAGGTGTTATGGTTACATAAGCAATGCGTCATGTTGGGTTCTGTTTTAGGACCGACCTGTGGTTAAAGAGGTTACACAGAGATGCACAATGTTATCGCCAATCACTAGGATTTCAGAGTTCAATTCAATTTGTAATTCTGTGTATTTTTTTCCTTTTTACCCAGCAGCCATCTCTGCTCCAGTCATTCAAATCGTTATCCCAGTACACACACTTAAAGTTTGTGAGCGAGACATTGACATCCACTGGAATGCTGGACGTGTAGTTGTACAGTGTTATGTTCACATACATGGTCCCTCTGCTACCGTTTAGCATCTCGGGGTGGATGATCCAGCGATATTTATCACCTGAATGTGTATCAGTGAGAAGGCAGAAATAAAAAGGGAAATATAAGCTGCAAAGCAGATCGTGTATAAAGATGCGAAACAACATTATTACTGATAAGGAAGTCACATTTACGATATATATTTAACAATCAAGACAATTTTGCATTGCAGCAATATTGTGGGTGGCAATATACTAGACTGCGTTGTTATATCATATAATGTAACATTTGGCAAGGAGGAAATGTCATTCTTCGGTACAATCAGGATTTTTGCAACTTAGATATTTCAGCCATCTGGTTCTCATATGACAATATACAGTATTTAAAACAGTTTTGATGCTCCATTTGGTTTAACCTCAAGAAACAGACCGTATTTTAACCTTTAGTCTAAAAACAATCTACCCCC